>JAQIUQ010002019.1:0-13698 GCA_030378365.1 Hybognathus amarus | reverse complement strand
GGATATACTTCGTTCAGTTACGTATTGCTCATTGACGCACAGAATCGGTTCGGGTTTGTAGTGCGACCCGTATCCTTGCGCATCATCTCTAACAAAATCAGATAGGCTACAGGCGTGAAATAGAACATGTAAAAGTTCATCTTACCCAAATTTACAAAACTCATGACCATGTGTCCGCGTGGCGTGCAGGAACTCGGTGTCGTGAAGTGAGGCTAAAGCGGGTCGTGTGGTGGTAAACAGTGATCTGTACTGATCCACGTCGCTCTTCTCCTCAGTGGACATGGTGTTGTACAGATCCAGCATGAAGAGGGGTGCTGAATTAT
The DNA here is from genome assembly GCA_030378365.1 of Hybognathus amarus. NCBI lineage: Eukaryota > Metazoa > Chordata > Actinopteri > Cypriniformes > Leuciscidae > Hybognathus > Hybognathus amarus. The sequence goes on along the minus strand of JAQIUQ010002019.1, from coordinate 13,375 downwards.
ATTTGCCGCTGTTCAGATGAGGTCTGGGTCTGTGGTTCAGTCCCAGTATGGACAGAATCTCTTTCTGCATCTCTCTCTTCTCCTGATTCCGTAACCTCCGATGTATAAAGTTGGGCTGAAGCTCAGAGCCGTCCAGTACAGAACTACCTGCCAAATATGAGCTCCACAAGAAGCCCAGCAGAGCAAACCAGACGCTGTTCATCTTTACATCCAGTCTGTGATGATGATGATGAGAGGGTGTAATCACTCCTAAATATAAAATCACTTGGAAAACACTGTTCTGTTCTGTCCTCTTCTCCTCTGCTTCACGCCATATGACCTTAGGTTCTTCAATTGTTCAGAAAAGAACCTTTTTCTTATTGAGAACCATTTTGCCTGTATGTTCCCCTTGAGATTAAAAGTTTCTTTATGTTACATTATAGGATCTTCAGATCAGTGTGCTGGGTAGTTTAAAGCACCAGTACATAGATGGTTTTAACTACAAAATGAAAAAAAATGTTATTGACTATAGGTTTTCAAATGATCAGGCTGTAAACCAGGTCGCAACAGTAACCTGTCTCGGTAAAACTGGATAATCCTGTGCAAAGCAGATGCAGTTGTCCAAGGAATTTTTCAATTCGCAAAATCTCCATCAATTCTTCGGCGTGATACTTCGTTTCGGACAGAAGACAGCTGGAAACTTCTGGATGCCCCCTCAAAGTTATAATTCAAAACGAGGAATAAAGAAAAGGCTATGCGTCACTTCCAAGACACTATTTTCTTATTAAATATTACTATATATTTTCCGTTTATTTTCTTTGATTTAACCATAGGCTAATCCCCACAGAGTAGCCTATGTTTGTAGAGTGGACAGCGCGTCAGTCTCAGAAGCTTTTAAATAACGGGGCTGTAGCAGGTAGACGCGTCTGAGCCCGCCCCAGTGCGCGCGCGTCCGGATTCCAGAGGTGGAGCTTTACAAGACGGTTTTAACATCCTCAAACTCGTCTTTACGTACACGTCTACGCGTCTTCTTTTACTTATAAATGACAATATCAGCTCTCATGTCAGGTGTCTATAGTCTGCGAGCGACGCGACGCGGCCGTAACGCTTCCAGTTCTACTCAACAGTGCAAGATCCACATTAGAAAACTCCGTTCATTATAAGAGCACCAGTTGCGTTTCTTATAATGGAACCGAAAGCACAACTCTCGGAAAAAAAGTTAAAGTGTTTTAGTTTGTCGCCGTCTTAAAATAGTGACATCTAAAAACAGCGAGATACGCAGTGCGCATCACGCATCGCCCCAAGAGTATAGGCTAACTGTGGGTAGGCCTATTGGTTATCATGTAAACAGTTTGACCAAGTATTAGATAATGTAGTCCTAGAAGCGTTCTGCGTCGCGCTTTGCGTAGACAAGTGCTGATGCTGATCATTTGACCGATGTTTGATTTGTTATATAGGATGCCATTAATCAATTGAGGCTTAATGTAATTTGCCAAGTAATTGCTTTTTGTAGTTGCAGTAATTGTTCTTTCAATAAGTGTTATGTTACTGACAAAATCTTATAACTTGCGCAAAGTAGGCTGAATCGAGCCATTTTATGGCCGAAGCGTGACCCCTAACGACACAGAGAAAATTACAGCACTGACGAAAACAATAGCACCAAACAGTGCAGTGGGTTACCATGTTTTTGGACATGGCACCATGGTAATATCATGCTTTTTGTACATGTACCATAATTGTTTTTGACTTAATATAATATTTTTTAAAGTGCCTCAAAAGGATAGTACACCCATAATGCGAATTATGTCATCATTTACTCACCCTTAAGTCCAAACAAGTAGTTTCTTTCTTCTGTTGAAAGAAGATATTTTAAAGAATGTTGGTAACCAGACAACTGACAGTAGCCATTGACGTCATAGTAGAGAAAAATGAAATATGACAGAATTTCCATTTTTGGGTGAACTATCCCTTTAAGAACTGATCTGATATGGTAATCAGTCAATTGTATTTCTATAGACCATTTCACAAGATGTAAACAACACTGGTCCAGAAACACTTCCTGTTTCAGTTTGTAACTGTTTTCTTTATTTCACATGTAAAGAAAACATCTTAAAGATGTTTGTTTAACTTCTTGATTCAGTTTTAAATGTTCTGTTGGTTGTATTTTATCCCAGCTTTTATGTAGTAGAAATGAAACAGGAAGTGCTTCTGGACCAGTGTTGTTTACATCTTGTGAAATGGTCTATAGGATATTATAGCTGTAGGTGATAACACCACGTGTAGCCTACATATGTTGTAAAAGTATTTAGAGTATAGCTTTTCTGAATAATAATAATACATAAAAAACAAACGGATAATTGACAAGGCGCTGAATCGACTGCATTGTTTTATCTTGTGTGAAATCTTGATCACTTGTCTTTCTCAGGTATTGTCTGAAGGAGTTCTCTGATGTTTAAGATTACAGACATCAGACAGATAGAGCCGTAAACTAGAGATTGTGGTCAGGGTCAGGTGCAGCGCTTTAAAGATGAGACACTCACTGAACTTACTTTAATAAGAGAGAGAGCTTACATGTTTATGATATGAAGACAGATTTCAGAACACACACACACATTCACACACTATGTTGTGTCTGGTGAGATTCAGATCGATAAGAGGGCTGAGTGTTGTTATCTCCAAGTGGCTAATCTTATCTAACGGGGCCGAAAAGCATGCATCAAAGACCAGAGATGCAAACCAATCCCAGCCACCCCCTTCCCTTCCCTTCATCAGTCCAATCACTGATACGCCCATCACTCAAACATACACACACACACTTTATGGGTTTTAATACTATACATTATATCCCCGACTACACTAACCATACCCCTAAACCTACCAATCACAGAAAACGTTTGGGATTTATATATATATATATATATATATATATATATATATATATATATATATATTGTACACATAAAACTTAATATTTCCTATGTCAGAAAGATATTTATATATATATATATATATATATATATATATTTATATATATATATATATATATATATATATATATATATATATAACATATATAAACATTATTTACTATGATTTTTAAGACATTTGATTTACGAGAAAAGGAAGTGTCCTCAAAACCATGTTTATGTTGTAATACCCATGTCACCATAAATCATATAACACACACACACACCATGTTTTAAGGGGATATTCCATAGACGTAATTATTTTTATACACAGTACAAACTGTATATAGCTAACATTGGGTTTTTACATAACACTTTTTATATTCTTTTTAAAAAACATCACTTAGTATGATTTATAATCTTTAATGGGGACCAAAAATGTCAGAATTTCAGGACATTGCCATTATTGTGGAGATATTTTGTCCCCACAACATAGGGTTTACAAGGATCCCACATATACATAGCCTACACACTTGTGGTTTATAGCTATTCTCCATAGGCGTAATGGTGTTTATACTGATCTAATCAAATATTGTATCTCCTAACCCTATATACCCATATAACCCTATATATATATATATATATATATCCATTTGGTTTACATTACATTTTAAAATAATGTCTAAAACCCTAAAATAACTCCTTGAATGATGAGAATTAAACGTTGAAGCACAAAGAAGTTTTAAAAGTTAGTGCCGTGCTTTATAAAATCCTCCATAAATTGTCTCCCTTCACTTCCATAAGTGCCTCACCATAACCTTGATTTTTGGAGCAACACGCTACATAACAATAGAATTTTCATTCATGGGTGAAATATTCCTTTAAGAAAAGAAAGAATTTTAAGCTGTGAGAGAAAACAGAGACTGACAAGATAAGAGAGATAAAAGCTGAGCATTCCTGTGCAAATGTATTTCTATCAGTAGCTAAAAGTGTTAAACACACACTCGCACACAGCCATTAGACAATATGTGTGCACAGCACGTCACTGCACCTGTTCACGGTAATGACAACTTTAACACAAATGGATGTAGGTGACTTGACATGATCAAAAAATGGTACATTTATTTTAGGGGATCCGATCACATAAGTGATGAGAGTCAAAGACATTAAGGAATGCAAAAGTGCAGCATTCGTGTTAGAACTCATCCATTCTTAAAGGGTCAGTCGCTAATCGACTGTCAGAAGCATGATGAATGACCTGTGCGTGATTCTGTGTGGGGTCAGTTAACACTAACTCTCCTGTCATCATACTGTCTAGACAAAGGCTCACTTTAAAGACACACACACACACACACACACACACACATATATATATATATATATATATATATATATATATATATATATATATATATATATATACTTCTTCTGTGTTATTTTGTTTGTTTGCTTGAACCCTCTATGCCCGCAGTAAATGTAAAAGTTTTAATGAAGAACACATTTTTGAGAGCTGGTAATCAAGTTTGCTGATATGAGCCCTGTAAAGATGATCAACATGGTGCCCTTACTTACAAACAGTCATTAAAACCAAAGCTTTAGATAATTAGAAAAATGTACAAGTGAAAACAACACAAACAGTTTGTTACAGAACCATTAATATATATATTAATAGGTTCTGTAAGTATATGATATATTACACTACCGGTCAAAAGTTATTACATATTATATATATTACACTACCGGTCAAAAGTTATTAATTAGTAATATGTATATATATATATATATATATATATATATATATATATATATATATATATATATATATACATATTACGGTGTAATATGTATATATATATATATTATATGCACGGTCAAAAGTTGTAGATCAGTAAGATTTTTTATGTTTTTAAATGAGGTCTCTTCTGCTCACCAAGTCTGCTTTATTTTATGAAAAAAGACAAACATATTGTGAAATATTTTGACAATTTAAAATGACTGATTTCTATTTTAATATACTTTAAAATGTAATTGGAATGCTGAATTTTCAGACATCATAACTGTTTATTATATACACTTGTCCTGATTATCAGAAATCATTCTAATATGCTAGATTTTATGCTCAAAAAACATAAATTATTATTTTCAATGTTGAAAACAGTCGTGTACCATTTCCCCCCAAAATTCTATGATGGATAGAAAGTAGAAACATAGAAACATATGGCAGTCCCTGAGGTAGTCCCAATCCAAAGGGAATGTGGGAAGCGTACTCAACAGGGACGACAAAACAAGTCTGTCAAGGGAAAGACATGGCTGGACTGCACGTGACATAATGGGTCACTGAAGAGACCACCGGACATAACACCCAGTCTACACAACTCCAGAGGCGTAGGGTGCCAACGAGAGATCGAGAGAAGCACGTATCCGGCTGAGGCATGGAGTGGCGTCAAGCAAGCCGACACAACTATCCTTTCCACGGCGTCAAGGCTCATCCAATCTCAGCGAACGTGTTCAGTGTCGCCCAGCCCACAGCTCTACAGATGTCTGACAGCGAGGTGCCTTAAGCAAAAGCCCAGGAGGCGGCAACACCTCTCATGGAGTAAGCACACAACCTGGGAGGACAAGGCTCACCCGTAGCTTCATACTCTCGGGTGATAGCATACACTGACCATTGTTAACCTCTGCTTGGAGACAGCCTTCCCCTTCTGCTGGCCTCCGTAACAGACAAAGAGCTGGTCTGAGGTCCTGATGTTTTGCGTTCTGTCAATGAAGACCCGCAGGGCGGCGAACTGGACACAGAAAAGCTAGGGATGGGTCTGCCTCCTCCTGGGGCAGCGCTTCCAGGTTCACTACCTGGTCCGCGAAGGGAGTGGTAGGAACCTTGGGCAAGTCGCAACATGCAGCGGGAGCGTAGACCACCTTGGCGGTTGATATACGCAACGGTCGCAGTGCTGTCCGTACGGACCAGTACGTGCTTGTCTTTGAGAACCCCCTGAGGCGGCACACAGCCAAGCGTACTGCTTGCCAACTCCAGGCAGTTGATATGCCAATGCAGCTGGGGCCCCGTCCACAGACCCAAGACTGCATGCCCTTTGTACGTGGCCCCCCACCCCATGGCAGAGGCATCTGTGAAAACCACAGCATGCCTGGAAACCTGGACTAAGGGCACTCCGGCCCGAAGAAACGCAGGATCCGACCATGGGGAGAAGGTTTGGCGACAGTGCGGGGTTACTTTGACCCTGAACGTGCCGCTCTGCCACGCCCACCTCGGGACTCGATCGTGAAGCCAGTGCTGGAGCGGTCTCATATGTAACAGGCCGAGCGGTGTTACTGCGGCTGCCATATGCCCCAGGAGCCTCTGAAATTGTTTCAGTGGAACCGCTGTCCTGCCTCGAAAGGACCTGAGGCAGGTGAGCACTGACTGGACGCGTTCCTCCGTGAGGCGCGCCGTCTGGGCGACCGAGTCCAACTCCATACCGAGATAAGAGATCCTCTGCACGGGGCAAAGTTTGCTCTTGTCCCAGTTGACCTGAAGCCCCAACCGGCTGAGGTGCCGTAGCACCATGTCCCTGTGATCGCACAACACATCTCGCGAGTGCACCAGAATGGGAACGCCTTGTTCTCTCATGGGAACAATGGCCGTCTCTGCGACTTCGTGAAGACGCGGGGTGACAGGGCCAGCCCGAAGGATCAGACTCTGTACTAATACGCTTGACCCTCGAAAGAAAACCGTCAAAGCGGCCTGTGACGAGGAAAGATGACAGAACGTGAAAGTACGCACTCCTTCAGGTCGATCGCTGGAAACCAATCCCGGGATGGATGCTTTCGAAAATGCGCTTCTGCGTGAGCATCTTGAACGGGAGGGCCCGATGTGCAGGGCCCGATTCAAAACTCGCAGGTCCAGGATTGGCTATAACCCACAGCTTTTCTTGGGTACAATGGAGTAGGGGCTCTAAAACCCAGACCTCATCTCGGCAGGAGGGACCAGCTCGATCACGTCCTCTGCCAGCAGGACAACGATCTCTCTCCGCAGAACAGGGGCGTGCCACTGACCGCACACAGGTGAAGTGAATGCCCCTGAACCTGAGAGGCCGGACTGAAACTGAATTGCATGGTCGAACCGATGGTGCGGATGAGTCAGTGACGGGACAGACCCGGAAGTGCTAGCCAGGCACCCGAACCACCGGCGTACCCGCGGAGGGGCAGTGAGGTGGAAGGCAGGGACCCAGCTCCAGTGGCAAAGTAGCCAGAGCTGGTAGCCAAGGTAGCCATAGGTAGCCAAGCGCCTATGCAGAGCTGGGTCAGGGCCACCCGCCTGCACGCCATGGAGCACCTTCGCTTGATGGCATTTAGGGCGGAAGTGAGCATCTCCACACGCACTGTAGGCATCCCTGGTTAGCCCAGAGGGAAACCCACAGGCGCAGGAGGGAGTGAAGGGGCACCCCGCCAGTCCTCGGACACAGGTTGCATCGCGATAGAGCCGCTCCACCGGGGGATTCCCTTGTACCCGTGCGCCGCCCCGTTGTCCAGAGTGGTGAGGAAGGAGGGAGTGAGGTTGCCTCCGCCTGAATGCCAGGGGCACCAACCGAGACTTCCTCAACTCCTTGGGAAAGAAAGGGACTGGAGCAGGTTGTGGGGCAACAGCACGACCTGCCCCAAACATCAATCATCTAGCCGCGAGCGTTCGTGACCCGGCGGAGGGTTGCAGCATGAGCCCGACATTCGCCAGCCGCCCGCTCGAGCATAGCGGCCATTTCTGGATCTGACTCAACTGACGGCAACCACACCCGAAGGGGGCAGTGCCACCGAGCCATCGCCAGAGAACCGCTCTTCCCTTCCGATGCTGCGATGACATCTGATCCTCAGGGTGGCGCGCCGAAGGAGACAACCGGAAACCGCCCGTGGGGGCCCCGGCCGCTCCACTGGTAGCGCCCGATGGCAGCGTGCAGCTAGAGGCGGTGAGGCACCCGAACAGGTTCTTTCACCAGTCGCATTTCTCACAATGATCCTCATTCGCTCACCAACAGGAATCAGCGGAAGTAGCTGTCTGCCGAACTGAACCGGCAGACAAACTATAGATCAGAGATTATCTGAAGGGACTGCCCCTTTAAGGGTTCTCAGTCTCGAATGTAGCGACGCGAGAGTCATATTCCCACAATGAGAGCATGACTCATCCACAAAACGCCACTTCAGCGTGTGCTAAGCCCAGTGTAGCACCAGGTGATTTAGCTAACATGGTAGTGACAAGCAATACACAACACACAATAGTGCTCATTTATGTTGATTTTATTAAAATCTATAATTTATCTGATTTACAAAACAAGAAGAAATATTTCTGGAAAGAAAGAAATGAAAAGAAGTATATTTTTTAATTTATTTTTTTTAGTTTTTCATCTGTTTACACTATGTATGTGAAAATGGAGTACTGCCCCTTTAAGCCTGCTCTTTCTAGAACGTGCTCTCGGGCAGGGGGAGAATTGAATCCTCCATTTTGAGAAGAGCGTCAGAGCAGAGCTCCTGTGGGTATTGTGTCTGAAAAAATGTTATTTTGAGACCAAACATTTGATAAAAGAATTCATTGAACAAGGATTTGGTGAGTGTTAATGTTTTTTTTGTCTGTTTATGGTTGAAGTGAGATAAATGCTGGTTTAATGTCGATCGTTAAATGTTACATGCAATTGTGTGACGAAGTTCTAGAAAATATGTGTTTAAGTGAAGTCTTGAGTTTATGCTAAAGTCTATATATGGTTTAATATTAGTTTTATATAAAAACTTCCTTTATGTGGTTGACAAATGTAATTTTATTTTGGTTATTGCTGTAATGTGATGATAGTGCAGCTCACTGCTGTGTTAAAATTATTTCCCTCTGAAATAAGAAGATAGTAGCCTAATATTGTTATCATTTTGACCTAAAATACAGGTCAGGTTTTTTGCTCCTGTTGAAACTATTTCTGGACATTTCCTTTGATGGCGAGCCCCCCATGGATCTGGACGCTGGACGATCTGATTGAGTAGCCTAGGCCTAAACCCTAAAGAGTTTTGGGAACTCTATTTCTTCAGACCTTGAGGTGGGATTTTCACTCTGTTTTCTTCACTATTTTTTTCTATCACTTGAGACAGTGATTCAAATTTTTCCTGGATCAAGTTCAAGGGACTGGACATTTAGTTTTTTTTTTCCCTTAAAAATTCAGCTTGAATTTTATGGGCTTATGGACAATTTTGATTTATTTTTTATTTTTTTTGTATCCATACCAAACTATTGGATTAATGTGAACAAACTTCATTTGATATACATATAAGAGTGGGTTTATTTATGAAGGTGCACCTATAGGATTTTGTGAGATCTAACTCTTTTTACATTTTTTTCCTCATACCGGTATATTGTGCATTGTAATTGTATTTTTTCCCTTATGATTGTTCAAAACAAAGTCCTTTCATTATTATTATAAACTGCTAGCCCTTGTGCTGCTCTCAGTCAGTTCGCGTTGATCACACAAGAGCCGTCACACCAGCAGCCGTCAAAGAGTCTTCTTTCTTCAGCTCGTTTCTTCAAAAAGTAAGGAACAGCAGCACACAGATACTACTGAGAGGCTCCGAAGTAAAAAGCCCCTTTGCAATGTTCTTACTTCCGCTTTTAGGCCACGTTTACACAAAGCCGGGTATTTAGCCAAAACAAATATTTTCCCCCTCTCAGTTTTCAAAAATAACATCGTTTACACACCCGCATAAATACGCCGTCGAGCGCCATCATAACTATGCTAAACCTAAGGCGGCAGTGTAGGGGTTAAAGATAAAGCCATGCAAGCCAATCAGAATCCTGGAATCGACAAGAGAGAACCTAAAACGCCGTTTCTCCCAGTTTACACGACAACAAATATCCGGCGTTTTCAAAAATCTCCACTTTGCCCGGAGTTTTTAGAAATAATCGTTTTCAGTGATAAAAACGGCGTTTTCGTGTAAATGAGAGGGCAAAACGCAAGAAATATCTGCGTTTTCCCATCGTAGTAAACGGGGCCTTAGATCCGTGCATGTCAGGCGGCTCGCGGAATGCAAAGATTGCATGCCAATTGTTATTGGCTCGTTTTTAATTCTATCAGAGGTAATAAGGCTCCCTAGCATGATCCCAATTCATCAGGGAACTCCTCGACGACACGTAGGAGTTCCCAGGACGTAAGGGAACTCATAAAATTAAAACTAAAATAAAAACCCACAAACATTCAGTAACTAATAACTATAAATCAATAACTATTTTTTATTTGAAAACGTTCTTGAAACATATGGAATTGTGGTTTATTCATTTAATACAACAATAGGGGGCCTTTGAGATCGCAAAGATCTATAGGTAAATGTTGCTGCATTAAAATTCTATTGTTCATTATCAATTATCGCTTGACCAGCAGAGAAGGTGAACTGTTACATGTCTAAGCAAACTTTTTTTAGCTAGTAAACACCCACCCAGAGTGAATTTTGCACAGGAGAGCACACAAATTTCACACACATTTTCTTCAATATGATCTTTAATACATTTGATTAGAAATATCAAATACACCAAGGGGAACTTGATCTGAGATAAATTTACAAATGCACATTCTTATGATTTACAAATTAAGAAACTTATTTTTTATATAAGTTTCTAAATATTCGACAAAGGTTCAGTTGTCACGGTTAAGTTAGAGACAACAAACCATTATTAATAGCAGGCTTTGTCTTAACCCAGAGCTGGACTGGACCAAATAAACTGTTTATAGAGTCTAACATGTAATTCGCTGTAAAATTAACAGTAATATCTGTATTATTTAGTTACACACACTGACTCATTTCCGATCAGCTGTTCATTTAAAGTTTACTCTCTAGAGAACGTCCCTCCTCTCCCAGCGCCTGAGCTGAATTTTGTTGCCCCAGTGACTGCTTCAGCTGGAATGACTGGCAGACCTTGGTCGAACTCATATTGCATGGCTTGGGTGAAGGAGGAGGAGTCAAAGACAGAGTGGTAGGCGGAGTTACCGGTCGGCACGGAGACAGAGCTGCGGAAATGCACTGACCTGTTCAGCAAGTTCAAGAGCCACTTGAAGAGCTAAAACAAACGCACACAAGACAGATTGTTAGAGGTGAACATGCTGCCAAAATGGGTTCATTCCTAATTGGTGAGTTTAACAGACAGAAGAGGTCTAAATGTCAGCAATAGATGTGACACCTCTGAGCAAAAGTTTTGCTTTTATTTTTAGCTGACTTTAGCCTCCATTTTTTTTCTTGTTCAAAAAGCCGCTTCAGTCGGATATACGTCACAATAGGGAAGAAAATAATCACAACTTCCGTCTCATGATGACTTCAATGTGTGACCTTGAGTGACCTCCATATCATTACTCATTTCCTTCTGATATGGACTAATGCTATCCTTTCTGTGTAGCACATTAAAGCTCTGGCCTCTGTCCAGATCTCTTATGGAAAGTCCACTCAAGTGACTCTCACTTTGAAACTGAAGTGTTTACTTTGACGGTATCTCTAAACAGCTTTGAGCTCATCTCATCTAACCTGACTTTGACTGTGTGAATTGCAGTCACATTACATTAGTTTTATCTGCTAACAATCTCAAGGGAACTCTACTACTGTGGATGAATGAAAGATGCAAACACCCACATAGTGGTTGGCATGTTGTGGAAAAACAGATATAGTCTAAAAAACAAAAATGGCTTTCTTTCTTCCGTTGATCATTAAAATGACCCGATTACGTGCTTAGGGCCATTGATAATCAAAAAACAGTCATCCACTACTGGATAAACAACAAGGTTAAACTTTATGTCAAAGGTACATTTTGGACATTGTGTTATCTAAAAGTAAAATAAAGTATTGAAAAAAGTATTACCATCGGCAGCTCTGGCTCTACCTTCAGGTTTCAACCTGCTGGATAGACTACATTTTCACATAATGCTGGCATGACATATCCCAATCTTTAAAGGAGTTATATAATGGTACATGCACTTTTTCAAGTTGATTGTACTGAAATGCGTGTTGGCAGTGCCTGTACACTAGTCTGGGTTTCCCCATGCTGCCTTTCCGCAGAGCGATTTTATTCACGCTAGTGGTGGGAAGTTCGGATCAGTTTACTGACTCGAATCTTCTAGATTCTCGTTCAGCAAGATGAACGAATCTTTTATCGAGTCATTTCGTTCATTTCGGTCATTTCATCATTATATAATTAAAATGTCATTTTAAATATCCCAAAACATCTAGTACTAACGAAAATCTTGATTACATTTGTAAAAATAACATAAATAACTAGGCTATAGGGTAATGCAGCCAAAGCCAAATTATAAGCAACTGAAATAACTGTATAGGCTATTAATTAGTTGCTGGGTATCAGAGTTCACCTCACCTCCTGATCTGAGAACGTTCTTTCCTTTGCAACTTCATATTTATCAGGTTTGTTCTCCTCCTCATGTCTCGAGACGTTAGCTGTTGACTCGTCAGTGTCTAACTCTGATCTGTGCTGTCTGCTGGGCCGTGCCATGTGCGATATAGCAGGACCGGAAAGAGTAAAGATTAGTTCATCTCTCGAGTTCGGGTTCGGCCGGGTCCGAGTCTTTCGTTCTTCCTGTCAGTCCCATAGAGTCTATGCTGTCAGCACCGGAAAGAGAAATGATTAGTTCATCTCTCAAGTTCGGGTTCGGCCGGGTCCGAGTCTTTCGTTCTTCCTATCAGTCCCATTAAGTCTATGCTATCAGTACTGTAAAGGGGAATGATTAGTTCATTTGAGTCTTCGGGTTTGAGTCCTTCGCGTCTCTTTTCTCACGTGACCACTCTCGCATCAAATACAACATTCGTATTATTGACTGCGTCTGAATGTATTGTGTTATATAGGCATTAAAATACAAAATATGTTCAATAAACATTATAAACAAAAGTTCCATTATTCCTTATTATTGTCCCTGTCCGTCTCTTTCTATATAATGCATCTGTGGTGTGTTTTATTATATATTATACATTAATTATATTATACATCATCTACGTGCTTGTTTGTAAAAAGTTTGTGAATTAGTTTGTGAATTAGGCTATACAATACGGTGACAATTCACATGACTAAAGAACGAAGGACTCAAACCCGAAGACTCAAATGAACTAATCATTACTCTTTCCGGTGGTCTGATAGCATAGGCTCAATGGACTGACAGGAAGAACGAAGACTCGGACCCGCCGAACCCGAACTCTGAGAGATGAACTAATCATTTCTCTTTCCGGTACTAACAGCATAGGCTCTATAGGACTAACAGGAAGAACGAAAGACTCGGACTCGGCCCCGAACCCGAACTTTAGACTCGAGAAATGAACTAATCATTTCTGTTTCCAGTACAGATTGAGAATCCATATGGTGCGCAATGCGCATGCGCGGGTAACACAAAATGAACGAATCACTCCCAGACAACTCGGTAGTCCCGAGTCATAATAAAGATTCGTTCAAAATGAACGAATCGTTCATGAACGACACATCACTAATT
>JAQIUQ010002018.1:170000-425792 GCA_030378365.1 Hybognathus amarus | reverse complement strand
AAGCACACATTGAAAATGTACTGTAAACTGATTTATCAACAGTCTATTGCAATATAGGCTTTTATACAGAAACATAAAATAGTGACGTGAGCTATTTACCCATTGTTTGAAAAAAAAAAAATTTCCGGATTCGGGTTGCCAGCTCTTCTCTAGTTATCACAGCTGCAGATACAAACGTGTCGGAATCGGATAAAAAAATGTCTAATGTTGCAAAACCAAAAAACCTTGATATGAATCCGAAATACTTTGGGAGATACACCGCTCTATAGTAATTTGAAAGTGATAACAGTACCAGTTTTGGCCACAATCTTGCATACAGCTCCTTTAAGCTAAATTAATCTACATTAATCAACATTTAAATGTAAATGTGCTCCCCTCCTTATGTACATTGCATTTCTTGACAATCAGATTTGTAATGGTTTTGAATGGCCCACTCTCTGTAACTCAATTACCGAGGATTAACTGCTATTTTTCCCATGTGGCCTTGCTTGGGAAAACCCAAAAGTTTTCAGTTTTGTTTATTTAAAGCTGCCATCTGTAACTTTTGGTGTTCTAGCAGTTAATTAACAGAACCGCATGCGTCATGAGCAACTTCTCTCTGTTTATGTCTTGATGTGTATGTCCAGGTACTGGGCTATTCCGTTACGACCTGTACCAGTCTAATTGTCCGAATTTAAACTCTTATTATACGTGTATTGTAGTGATTCAGGATAAGACAAAAACATGGTTTGAAAAATGGATCCATGATGCACTCCCTTATCATAACAATTTTGTTAATTATGAGCACAAAAAAGTTATGGACTGCAGCTTTAGGCTGAATCCCAATTCACCCCTCTGGCGCCCTACCCCTTGTTTTCAGAGTGTACACCTTGGCCCTTAAAACAGAGTTATAAGGGCCAAGGGGTTGAAAGTATACCCTACGAAATGGAACAACCCTTCATGAACCCAATACGTCATCAGTCGTCAGAGACGGCTCTGCTGTTACAGAGTTTTTACAGGATTTCTCCATGACAACAACTGACAATCAGCGCAGCTGCTCTTAACTTTGAATAAACATGATGATTATAACATCCCTTCCTCGAAATGTATGTATTTTCTGATCAGAAAGGTAATTTATTACACCATTTCTTAATTTAAACGGCTATAGTGTTATTATAAGAGTAAATAAAGTGCGTGGTGGAATCATCTGGCGCTAAATTTAAATGTTTAACCGTTTGCGATCCATCTCGCCGGTGATTTCCGATGCATTCCGTGATCTTTCTCGTAGCCCTCCGTTTGGATTGTGCTTCTGAAAAATCTCAGTTTCGAGGGCTATGTAGCCCTACCCCTTCGCCCTACCCCTCGATCTCAACAAGAATCGCCCCTAGACGTGAACGCGCAAAACGGAGGGGTAGGGCTAAGGGGTAGGGTCAAGGGGTGAATTGGGATTTAACCTTAATATACAGCTAATCTGAAACCCTACATAACCCACCTAAAAAACACAATAGTTGGCACTTAGTGTACAATACATCTACAGGATTGGCTAACTCCTTACTCAGGAAGGAATATTTGGATCCCACATTTTTATCAGTGAAGTGCCCCTAGCAGGAAGACAAAACCCCTCTAGTCTACTTAGCAAAGTGAACATGGTGTTCTGGGCTTTGAGCAGGTTGATCTGTGTCTCATCCTGCCTTACCAATGATCAATCTTTAGAAGAGATTCCAGTGTGAATTCAAAGAGATTCCAGTGTTGCCTACCGTTCAAATAAATGCTTCTGAAAAGAAAAAGAAAATAGGAGAAGAAGGAAAAAAAGGCCAAAAGCTTTTAATTTCATCTTTCCTGGTTACCACGAGATTCCTATCCCTGATCTTTTAAATACTGAGAGGGGAGATGACCTGATTGACAGGACTTCCTATTTCTAATGTAGAATTGTCCCAAGCAGTGTAGCTTTTAAAATCTGGAGCTTGTAAAAAATAATAATAATAAAAAACAAAAAGAAGATGTTTGATCATTGTCTCTGTTGCAAGAAGCATCAGGGTCTCCATATTCCATCGTTTTCCTGTTTCTAATATGAGACAGCTTTGGCTTTTTGCCATCAGCTACTTTGCGGGAGTTAAAATATCCAGAATAAAGGATTTTCGTGTGTGTAGTGCTCACTTCAGCGAAGACGATTACGTCCCCAACCAAGGAGGAAAAGGAAAAAAAGATTTTAAAGAGTTTTGCTGTAGCTACCAGTACCACGGTAAGCTCTATTTACTAACTTTATGATCCCATGTCTAAACTGTACGGTAAACAAGCTGATGAGACATTTGGTGTCAAGTCAGTAACAAAATTATTAATTTATTAATAATTGTATTACTGTCTACTCAGTATAATAATAATGCAGTCAGTATTATATAGCCAACTGGTCAAGACAACGTTAAATTCTTAAATAAAAACTACAAAGCAACATGAGCGATCACACTTACTCAGCCGACATCTGACCGTCAAGCCCAGCTGGTTTGGGTCGCTTTTTTCCAATTGAGTTTAGTCTCCAGGACACCTGCATTTAGCATTGCAGGGAAAATGTCATTGGATGTAGCTAATGCAGACAGTTGGCCTCCTCGTCAATCGAATAGGTTTTGCATCTGTGGCATGACGAGTTCCCATTCGTGGCAGCAATAGCTTTCAACCTCTATTGGCATAACTTGACAATTTGAACAAGTGCACCACCATTTGGCGTTTATCTTGCCTCTTGCTACAGCTGTGGGCCCAGCATCAACTTGGACAACTTCATTTTTGTCCTCTTGCTCTCTCTCTTCACATTCTATCTTCTTCTGCTGAAGTACGGCATCGAGTATACTCCGGTTCATAAAGGTATCCCTTTGTCGTTGTGCTAATATTACTTTCATCATCTGATCCGTCTGACATTGTGCTAAAATTGGTTTCATCATCATAAGTTTTGCAGTCAGACATGTTGTCAGCGAGTCGCGCGCTATCACCAGCTGATCGTAACGTGCGCACTGTTGATGTTGCGGCAGCGCCGGATTGATAGAAATGAATAGAAAATAGTGCCGCATTAAAACTGAGGTATTGAATTTTTTAATTTTTTGAAAAAAAAAAGATTTTTTTTTTTCAGAAACTGCAAACTGGATCAGACTCTATGTGGATGATCAAAAAAAAGCAAGTGCTGGACATGCATGAAAACTACCTGTGCCAGTATATGCAGGTTCTTCAAGATCACTGACAATAGGTTTTCATGCATTTCAAGGTCAAATTTTATTTTCTCAGAATATACATTGCAGCATCACCTCTTTTAATACAGAGCCTGAAACGGTTCGTTCAAGGGTCCAGTCTCTCTAAACCTGCTATGCTCTGATTGGTCAGATGACCCAGTCTGTTGTGATTAGTCTACTCTACCGCACATCTGAAACAAAACGGCCATTTCTATATCTGAACTTTAGCTCCGGATGCTTCCTCAGCACTTGTATACATGAACAGTAACAATGACATCCTCATCATTTCGAAGTGTATGGAAAGTTGATTTCCTTTGCAGTGCAGAAAACAGCGTCTTCTCAGCATGTCGACAACACAAACCAATCTCTTCCAGGCCTCAGCTACAACTGAAGTGTGTTTGAGGGTTGTTCGCTGACACCCAGTGAAGATAGGCTGGCATTATGCAAATTTGTTAACCTACTTAGGTTTGCGCAGGAAATAAGACCGGAATTACTGACGACACATTTCAGGCAGATCAGTTCTTTCTTTCTTTTGGGAGACAATAAATCCATTTATTGTGCAATTTGTCTTTTGAACCTTTGCAGACCTTTTACATTCACAAACATCTACAGCTATTAACACACTGCATGCAGAGCCAGACAGTAATGCCTGGTTCAGATTACACAATTTTTTTGTCTGTTACAATAGTCACTGTGTCAGATTAAGCGATTTTGACTCCTAAAATCTTGTCGTGTCGTAGATAAGACATATGTCAGACTACACGTTGCTTCCTGACCAGTCATCGCGTGCCGTCTTTAATGGAACTAGTAGCGAGTGACTTCCTGAAACATACGTAAACAAACAATGGATGAAGCGGTGAGTGTTTTATTGGCTCTCCAGTGTTCCAGGCTTGTGCACAATTCAGAATTGAATTGAGAATGACTACTAAATTCCAATTCAATTCTTGAATTTGAATTGAATTTGAATTGATGTCAAAAACAGGATCTAGAATTACAATTCGAATTTGAATTAAAGGAAGCAGAATTGCAATTCAATAAAAATTCTAAGAAATTCATATAGATTTTTTAAGTGAAGTGTTTAACAATGTAGCTTTACGAGCCCGTTCTCATCCTTTAGCGTCACATAAAGCGCTTTATGACAAAACGGCGCTATACTACGCACATGGTACCCTTTATCGTTTATATAACACGCGAACTCAAGGCGTCACACCTAAACCTAACCATCACAGCGCGTGTTATATAAACGATAAAGGGTACCATGCGCGTAGTATAACGCCATTTTGTCATATAACGTTCTATATGACGCTAAAGGATGAGAACGCGTTGGCTTTACAGTATGTCAAATGATTGCATTACATATTATATAAATTGTATTAGTTTGTTATTAGCTAAATTAATCATTACTACCAGCAATGATTTCCCCAGCAATGAATGTTAAAAAGTGCTAGTCACAGAACAAATAATAAGTCTGATTTATTGTATTTGTAATGCCATTTCCCAGAATTACTTAAAACTAAATATTTTCTTAATTAGTAAATCTTTGGGGAAAATGTTTCAAATTAAAAGGAAATTGCTTTACATTGATAAAGTAATCCAAATAAATTAATCTAAACCACATTTATAATGGGTAACTAATAACAGTGAGCAAGTACATTTCCAAAGTAACCTTCCTAACCCTGACTGTAGGGGATCGCGGGGTAATGTAAAGTTAATTTTTCATCTCTATTTTTATTGTTTATTTAAATCTGATATTATTTTAATCTCCAATCTGTTGTTTAACAGTTGGTATAGATCTTTAATGTTTCGCATTAAAGACACTAGCAGGGTTTAAACCCCAGTTTTGCAGGTGGTGCATGTTGCAACAATGCATTTCAATGTGCCCCAATTAGAAATATGCTATTCTATAGTTTTATGAATTATATTAAGAAAACATGAAAAACATGTTTAAATAAAGACTGAGAGTCAATGTTCAGAAATTATTCATTATTATTTTGTTTTAAACTATGCTGTATAGCTGTGTTAGCAAAAATTAGTTTATTTTTTTAATTATTTGAATGATTATAAACTGCCATTTTTTTGTATGAAAAAGTTAATAATTGTATTTTATTAAGAAAATATTTTGGTTTGATTGTATATTTTAGGGCTGTCAAAGATTAATCGCATCCACGATAAAAGTTTGTATTTATATAATATATGTGGGTGCAGTGTGTATAATTATTTTGTATATATATAAATACACACACATACAACATGTATATTTAAGAAAAAATATTTATATATAAAATATTGATATTTATATATAATATAAATTATATATAAATCTTTATACAGTATATACATGAAAATATTTCTTAAAAATCTGCAAGCATGTGTGTGTATTTATATATATAAAATAATTAGACACAGTGGATGCGATTAATCACGATTAATCCTTTGACAGCCCTAATATTTTTGATTAAAACAGATAGCATTTTAAGCTGTCATATGGTGATGTTACAATCTGCCCCTCACATGTTATAATGCACCCCCACCTATGGGGCATGTTGTCACATTTCAACATTTCTTTCAGGGTAAATCAAGAAAAAAAGTATACACTGTATTAATAAAACAAAACCACATAATTGTACTAGACATGTGGGAAATTAATGTGGGAAAAAATAAATACTCTAAATAGATTTACACAAACTAAGAAAGTCAAAAAGCGCCTCATTGTGCCCAGCTCTCCACTATCTGAGATTCAACACATTTCTTCTGTTGTGTGACTGTGTGGAATTTCTTTGAATTGCCATGAATTTAATTCCACATCCTGTCATTCCAATTCAAATTCAACTTCCTGTGGGGAGGAGACAATTCAATTCAAATTCATGAATTGAATGGAGGCCAATTCTGAAATTCAGAATTTTGCACAAGCCTGCTGTGTTCAGAAAAAAGTAAAAAAAGAAAAAATCCCGACAATGGACACGTTCCTGGATTGCTTGAAGAGGACAGTATGGGCTGCCAATCCTCCAAAGAGAACTTGAGGTAAAATATTGTTTTCTTATATATTTTTAATTTTAGCACCATCGTCTCACTTTCGTTTCGCCATTTTTGAAAGTTGTGTTCGGAAAAGCTTGTGCTCCTATTGGTCAACCTACATGTGACGGAACCAGTTGTGGACGACCGTTAAAAAAAATTAAACATGCTATCTTTTTGCTGTGATGTCGTGAAGCATCGCAGACGCAACGTCAGGTTGTCGCCCACTATGGCAAACGATACGAGATGATACGAATCGAATCTTGCATCCCGGCACCCATTTTCGTTTAAGAATGCCCACGACAAGTGAGTACCCGTTACTACTTCTAAAAATAAGAGAAAAATTAAATCTCGGAAACCCACAATTTGTTGTTTCCCTCTCAAACCGTGATTGGATTGTGCAGACGCCACTGATTGGGACAGCCTATCAGCAATCACCTTCAGCTTTCCGCCAAAGTCAACTATATGGTCAGATTTAGGTAATGCGGTTCTGAAATAAGCGACAGGAAAACTGTCTTTTCTCTCTCTCTGAATGACCATTCTTATGTCTAGTCTTCAGTCTAGTCTAAACTTGTCTGCCCACTTACCAGGTTTTACTTTTGGGTCTACATATATCCATGATACTGGGACAATGCTGAATGATGAACTGAGGGAGTTTATAATATTTTATCTTTAGTACTCTGTTAAGTAGAGGTTTGTTCCAATACACTGTCTGTGATGTGCAATAAAGCCGACATTTTAAAATGAGCCGAAGTGTTGGAAGAAGGAAGCTATCTGTCTAATTTAAGAACAGGGCTTTGTACTGAGGGCAGAATATGTGGATAGTTTTAAATGGAAACTGACATTTGGCATGGCTGGAGGAGTCCCTTGTGGCCATTTTGCTGAGATAATAGTAACTGTCTTCTTTGGTTAAACTGCCCCATTGCTCAATGCTAACTCAGGCTGTACAAGTCCAACACATCAGTATGCTAAGGCACAGCTCTGGCAGCCCAGTGAATTAACTCTCAATCTGTCATCTGGAACCAGTGGAATATCCGGGAAGGCTAATACAGATGGATGGGAAAGAGATATTAGCTGAGGAAGTGATGTATTACCACAACACTGCTTATGTCTCTAAACTGCTTTATAATCGTATAGCTTCTGCTATAGGTGAAACAAAATACAACCTTTCATGAAGCATAAATGCATTTAGCAATAACACGCTGCCATGCTGTTGCCAAGACCAGATTTTAGTATAATAGACGCTGTAGGGTGGTGGTAGACAGGATTTTAAGACTCTGGGCTGGTAATGGAAAGTTTACTGGTCAGACACAGATGGTCCATTAGAGAGACACGGTAGGGACTTTTAGCAAGACACTTTTAGCTTTTCACCCCATGTTCATCAAAGAGAGCTAGTGTGCAATTAGCAAACTATGTATATATATATATATATGGATAAACCCCTTCTAAACCAGTTATCAGTAGGCCTACCCAGATTTGAAACTGGGAAAAACACCAACGTGTTCAGTACAAAATCAGTTATACAGGGCATATTTGTAATGAAAACAAAAGTGGGAACAGAATTACATTTAAAATGGGCTTCTCATGTCATTTCATAGACTTCTGGTCTACGCACTGCCCATTTCAAGTTTTATCTGAATACAGGAACAGAAACAAATAATTTTGAGATTGCAGATACAAATATTGGCTCCACTGCACAACCCGATACTCTATGGTATTTTGAATCTATCCAAAATAGGCTGTTACTGGCATACCCTACCCTATCTCACGACCAATTCGTACGAATTCGATGCAGAGTGATTAAAAAGTGGCTAATTTGTACTAATTCGTACGACCTCACTTGTACAAATTCGTACGATTTGTCTAAACCCACGTGACGGTTAAGTTTAGGGGCGGGGTTAGGGGTAGGTCATTCGTACGAATTCCTACGAATTGGCCAATTCGTAAAATATGTGACGATTTAGCAAAATCGTACTAATTTGTACGAGTGAGGTCGTATGAATTGTTACGAATTAGCCACCTCCTAAAATTCGTACGAATTCCCGTGAGATCGGGTTGGCATACCGGGAAGCAATTTGCATTAAATGCCTCAAATGCATCAAAAACTATGAACAAATCTATGGAAGGCACAAAATTAGATAACAGATTCACATGCAACTAGGATAAACATGGATTAGAGTTTGATTCAATGCAGAAATGTCCTATCCATAATTTTTCAATACATCTGAAATGCAACGGTAATAATATCAAGATCATTACTGAACACTGTTATGTCTAATTTGGTCCATTTTAGTCATATGGATCACTTTCTACAAACTAAAAATCATCTACCCACCCTCACTTGAACGACTTTTACCTGTGTAATATAAGAGTGGCTATTATCAAAATGTCATGAATTCACCTTTGACATCAGTAAAAAAATATGTGAGAGTTTTCTCCTTCCTTTTAAAATGGATAAATCAATATATTTAGCTATGGTAACAGTACATTTTATTTTTACATTTACATCGTAACCCACCAGCTGAGAACCATTACATTCAGTTAGTAGTAACAAAAGAGAAATACACACTGATGCTGTTTTAAATGCAAAGTAATCACTGCCCTGAACTTAAGCAAATTGTTTAGAAAGGATTGATAGTCTTTAAATGCTTTGCCTGAGTAATTGGATCACCTTGGTCTTCTTACTTATTGACTTTTTTTGCCATGAATTCTCAATGACAGTGTCCCCATAATAAGATATCACATTGATTTCACAGGCAGAAAGGGATGACTGACAGGAAGAGGGACATGATGTGACAGATGTGATTGTTGTAGTTAATGGTGTGCTGATGCTATGAAAATTGTTCTCTCAGTTGTATCTTACATCATACTCTTTGTTAGAAGATAACGTCATTTAGGAAAAAGTTTTGGTGGTGTAAAGAGCAGTACTGAACAAAGTTGTTTGGTAAAATGAATGCATATTCTTAATTTTGTCATTTTATCTTAATCAAACTGCACAAGATGCCACTGCAGATGGCACAAATTTTTAGTTAGTCTGGATTTTTGTCTTCTCCAATTAGTTTCCCCAGGGAAGAACTGCTAAACATTCGATCAGTACACACCACCCAATCTACTATCGAGTTTTGGATAATTCTGACATCTTGCTGGTCATAGCTGGAAGATGTGCAAGCGTGGGAAGAGAGCTGGAATTTAGGTAGGGCAGATTCTGAGTCTCATTAAGATAACAATGTAAGATTTATATTTTAATTGTTGATTTAAATGCAGACTGACACTTTTGGCATAGGTCCTTGCCTTATTCAGTCTGAGGGTGGCACTGTAATGTTGATTAGACTTGTTTTAAGTTTACACTACAGCGTACATTAGTGTACGTTTACACGACAACGATATGTTGTTACAAAGTGTTTTCCATGTACAGACGACACCATTGTCAAAACGATCCCCATTCACACAAATCCGCAAAAAACTACTAAAAACACTGTATTCTGATGAATATACAGATGGTGGTGAATCACTAGATTGAACACGTAATACGCATGTGCATGATGCCATTGTCTTCAGAGATTTGCATTTTAGTTATTTACATTGGGACCGTTTTTCAAAAAAGTTTGCATTTTCAAGCACCCAAAACACGCGTTGTTCGTGTAAATGAACGAATGCAAAACGCATAATTTTTTTTTTACACTTTACAGCCCCTTAGAATTGCCTTAAAGGCCAACTGAAGTACCTTGAAATGGACAGCATTATTCACTGTGTTGTCCTAATTTCCACTGAAACAAGAAGACAAGGCAGGAACAGCTCCTTCCCTTTTTAAAATAGCCAATAGCGTTTTGTTTATCACAGCACAGCCAGAGCCGTTGAGCTTGGTAAAGCTGCAGTTTTCTCCTAATATATAACCATTTCTCCTCCATATTGCTTTAAAATAGAATTAAAATGTGTAGAATTTAAATTGGTCCAATTAAGTTTTCTGGTATGCGCCGGCCCGACTCGCGCACATGATCCACTCTCGGGTCTCTGGACCGGAGCAGACTGTGCGGCTGTGGTGGTTTGCGTGACACTAACGTGGAACCAGACTTCATTTGCCCCAATGTAATGCATATTTACATGTGAATTGTTCCCTGTCCCCTATGTAGTGCAACAGTAATCAAATATAGTAAACATGCGAACAAATTACCGGTTAGCCACAGTTACAGCGTACAGATAGTCTGGGTTTCCCCATGCTGCCTTCCCGCAGCGCGATTTTATTCACGCTGAAAGGCAGTATGGATACCATGGTCCAGATTTTCGCCTCATTTAGGGAACCAATCACAGAACGGGGAGGGAGCAGCAAGACGATTGATGACATCTATGCAACACAGAGAAGCAGTTTGTTTTTTTCTATGAATTCAACATGGCAGCAGACGCGAAGCTATCTTTTGATGCAGCCTTAGATATTGTTCTAAGTAGTTTAGAATGCAATTTTATTTAGAAAAAAGAGCAGCGTTTGGCGTTAAACTTCGCGAGACCCCAGTCGTTATTGTTGTCTCGCAATTAATCGCCCTAATGGAGGACCAGTACAGGAGGCGGTCAACCTTGGAATATCTGCCGCTCAGCTGTGTCCCGAGAAAGAAAATGCAATAAAGAATTGTCGATACCAACTTCTGTTCGGCAGTCCCGAGGCCTGGATGAGCGCAAAGTGGCAAGACATGTTGGTCACGAAGTTGTATAGTACCAACCTGCTAGGCATCATCATCGACAAAGTCCATTTAACTTATAAATGTTAAGTGGTATTTATTAATATCATATTGTCATTATGCCTGTAGACTACCTACTGTGGTTGTCACAGTGCCACTCAGTTTTGTTGCTTTTCAGTATCATACAGCTGCCGCTTTAGTAGCATAACTTTCAGCTGTGCACACGTATCCGATTAAAGTTGTTGACACTTTAAATTAAATGTTTAACATTTTTAAACTTGTGAAGTACAAGTCCAATCAATTTCCAATGCAAATAACAGCTTCAACATGTTAAACTGTACTTAATACTTGTGTTTTTCTAATGGAAATGATTGGCTATGAGCTGACGTACAGGCGCATTTGATAGACATTCTTAGCACCCAATAAACGGCGCCAGGCATTCGTAAACCACTCCTTAAATACGGAAAATGAACATGTGGTTCCCAGACCCAAGTCTCAATGAGAATTGGTCTGGCGTAAGTCAGGCTTGCGTACAGAGTGATGTCATCAAAATCATTGATCCATATTTGAAGGAAGTGAGAGGCCATAAGTTTTGAAAGTTTATATCTTTCTAAATGTGAATTGTGTCATTGTTTTTGAGCACACTAGCTTATAGCTAACAGTAAGGGCAACATATTCATACTAAAAGGCAAAAAACTTCCATTTTGATTTCATGGCGACTTTAATTAATTGTTTTGAATGTTGTTTTAGAATTTTAGGAAGTTGTAAAGGAATTCCAGTGAGGAAAAGAAACACAACAGAGCTAGGCTATATAAGGCTATTCACATTAGCACATTAAAACTAGAGGATTTATACTTTCATTAAAGGGATACTTCACCTCTGGAAAGATTAATGTGTTTTTAAAATGGGTCAGTTATGCAGCCTGGATGCCAGCCCAGAACTCCACCCACAACATTTTTTGGACGGGAAGTTCGGTCTGGAACTGAATCCATTGAGGAGTAATTATGATCAGGCAAACAATGTTCGCGCCAATCAAATTGCCAGGGCAGGCTTTATAAGATGATAGACAGGTGATCTGCAAGGATGCAATCATCACATTATCAACGAGCGCTTAACTGGTCTCCCTCAGAGATGACTGCAGCTGGAGATTTGAGATGTATAGATTCCGCTGTCGCGTCTGTTGTGAAATGAATCGACAGCGCATTAATTTTAATAGACAAACAGAAAACTGCAATCAAGGCATTTGTCGATCAGAAATATATTTTTGCCATCCTTCCTACGGGATTCGGCAAAAATGTAACTTATCAGCTGGCTCTGATGGTCACTAAGAAGATGGGACGTAATGAAAAGCCTGTGGTCGTTGTGGTTTCTCCTTTGGTCGCACTCATGGAGGAGTAAGTAAAAGAAGCAACACTCGTTATTTAACTTCTAAAATAAGTAAAGTTAGGCTACGTTCTGTAGTTGACAACTGTATGCAAAGTATTTGACTTACTGCGTTGCTCTGATTGGTTGTATGTTTACCGACTATCCAATTGAGGGTTTTTTTTCATGGTTCGGATTAAGACACGCCTCATAATTAAAGCCCTACCGAGCAGTTTCAGACTCATATTCCAACAAGAATATGAGTATGACAAAGTCAGACTATCATTTATGTAGAAGAAATATGAAAATATTTTTGAATTTGGAGCTTTCTAGACTGAGAAAAGCCAGAAAATGTATTTTTGGCTTATGTGGATGAAAGACAACAACTCCCAGAATGCACTTGCTTCGCTGCCCTAGGAGGCCACACCTACCGGTAACTGAGCACAGTTGTTAAACAACAAGTCTAGGCTACTATTGAATCTCCGTGATGAGTCTGCCCAGAATGTGTTTCAAAATCGCCCAAAATGTCCGGGATTCGGCTTTTGCGTTCTACAGTCGCCATTCATCATGTTTACTGTGGCGAGCAGGACGAGTGAGAGGCCGCGGGAGAGACATGCGGAACAGCCCTATACTGACTGTAGTCTTTAGCCTCTAGCCAAAAAATACTACAGGTTTTCTACTAATACAAAGCTTAATGCTAAATCCTGAAGTATCCCTTTAATTTGATACGCTATACTACACATAGGCAGAACAGATGGATATCGTCTTGGTCTGGAGCAAGGTTTACGTGAGGTAAAACTGTGAGTAAAACCCAAGGGCACTGTAGCAGCTGGGGAGTAACACATTTTAATTTATCCTAGTCACTTTACGACTTAAAATAGTCTAGAAAATATGAAAAATATTCCTTGAAGAATGCTGAACACATGATGAGCCATGACTGGCTGTCCTCTACACTTTTAATAACTGTCTGGTTAGGCTCTCAGCTACAAAATCAAACACCAGCAGAATACAGACGACGTGTTGGACTGCTGAGAGGATCACTGCGCTTTCCTGCCCAACCTCCAGGAACTGCATCCATAAAGAGAAGAGGGAATAAAAGGGCTCAGAAATATCACCCTCACATCTAAGCCCACTTCTCTTTCAACTTTTGCTCCACCGATCATCACAAAAACCAGGCACAAAAAATGTTATCCCCACTGTGGATAACTATGTGCAAAACTTATATTTATTTAATACCATACCTCTTCCTTTTCCATTCCCTGTTAATTCTATTCATCTATTCAAAACGTAGGGTGAATACTTGTAAAATTGGACACTTTCTGAAAATGTACCTTCTGCATGTTTTATTATCCATATGTCTTAGCCCCACTTATGATCCTATTCTAAATAGCTTAAGAACTCTACTGTACCATACAGAATAAAAAAGAAACAACATCAAACACAGGATGGATGACTCTTCCTCAAACACACATTGACCCCAAACCACCTTTTTCCAGGCACTACTGTACAGACTGGGAACACTTTAAATTGTTATTCAAATGTAGGCACAGTGAATTAAATACACAATAACAATATGAAAAATTACTTTTTATTTTTTTTATTTTTTGAATTGGCGTTGTTTTTTTATAAGCAGTTTACAATCTTTTGAAATCTAGCTAGCTAACTAAAATGTATGAGGGGCAAACAATAAGGGAACTCAATTCCTCGATTAGAATGACTTAAATGGCTGTGCCAGTTAGCCAGTAACAACCTGTCCCAGTTTAACAATACGCTATTGGCAAACTGGACTGTGTCAGAATCACATTAAAAAAAAATTCATATGAATGTGATTTTTTTGTACTTTACCATCACGGTTCACTGCTAGGTTGTTAACCCTTACATGATCTCTGGGGTCAATATGATCCCAATCGACTTTTCCGAAGTAAATAAACATGGTTCCCTTCATCTCAGTTGCATAAAATGTTGTGACTTTTCCTAAATTATCTATCTATACACACACAAAAAAAAACTGGGCTTGATTCGGTTGTTCTAAAGGTATGTAAAAAAAAGTCACACTCAGTGCCTTTTGGGGTCAATATGACCCCACATTGAAATGAATGGGAAAATGGAAAAAAATTGTTTTTTTATTTTTCATTTGTAAAAAAAAATCAATTAATCCAGAATAAATCCGAAAATTTCTATACCGCAATGAAGTCCTGGTACTAGAGCACAAATGCAATGTGTAACGAACATGATCACTTACACACACATGTGCACACACACACATAAACACACACACTGGTGCGACTCCAATAGAAAGCATTTTTATAGAAATTGGCAAATAAAATTAATAATTCCAGCATTAATCTGAAAATTCTCACACATAAATGAAGGCCTAGTACTAGATCACTAATACAATGAGAAATGAACATTATCACACACTCATGTGCGCAGACACAAATACACACACAGATAGAGAGAGGTTTGACTGCAATAGAGAGCATTTTTATAGAAATTCGGAAATTTTCGGAAAATTCCAGGAAAAAAATGCGGAAATTCAGAAATTTTTTTATATAAAAAAAAAAAAAAAAAATTCCAGCATGAATCTAAAAATGTTCACATAAAAATGAAGGCCTGGCATTGGAGCAAAAAAAATTGGAATGAGCATAATTACACACACACACACATGTGCTCACACAAACAGACACAAAGATGTGTTTACTCATTACTCTTTACTGTTCCTATCGGCCCATAGCTGTTTGTTTTTTGTTTTTATTTACTTTTTAAAAATTCATTTCTTATTCTAAAGTTAATCATTTTATACATTTCGATCATTGAAATAATATGTAATTGCAATGAAGTGTTTTCTTTTAGTGGCAACTTATGTGGCATAATTGCAAATTTATTTGGCGTTACTGCAAATTTATAAA
The DNA here is from genome assembly GCA_030378365.1 of Hybognathus amarus. Lineage (NCBI taxonomy): Eukaryota > Metazoa > Chordata > Actinopteri > Cypriniformes > Leuciscidae > Hybognathus > Hybognathus amarus. The sequence continues at coordinate 410,645 of JAQIUQ010002018.1, read as the reverse complement.
ACATTATTGCAATAACAAGATGCTTCAAAAGACATAAAAAAACAACAAAAATAATTCTAAACTTTGACAAACTACTGATTTAATGTTTTTTTAAATGTTTAAATATATATATTCATAACAAAAGTGTTTAAAAAGGGCAAAAGTCACATCTAGAAAATGAATGGATCTCTATGGTGCCTCTGCTGGAAGTATATAGTAATTACACTTTCTGGCTAAAACTATATTATCTACAAAAAAAACATCTAACCAGCAGATGGCAGAATTATGCATCTAACACCTAGATCAATATCCAGAAACAACTCATATTTAAATGTGATCATCAATAATGTGTTTTTTTCATAAAAATGTAATATTTTCATATTTATGCTAATGCTGTAGCTGAGGAATTCTGCAGTAAATAGGTACAAAAGTACTTCATATCCCCCAAAACACAGCATAAAAATATAGATGAGAAGTAACTGAAAAAAATGATATATAATTTGTATTAATAAAATGTATATTTTTTTGTACAATAGCTCTATGCATCTTTGGGGTCATATAGACCCCAAAATACACTGAGTGTAAACAGGAAACTAAGACCATATGAGGGTTAAATATGGAGTGCCACACCCCCAGATAAGTGATCGCTTATGTTTAGCTCAGTGCTGATTTTTAGTTATGGAATCATTTTCACGTAAAGATAGAAATTAAGAACCTTGTCCAACTTTACCAGTATTCACCCTATGTGTGTCTTATTCACATTCACATTTATTTGTATTTGACTACATAGGCTACTGTTGTTTTCTCTGTACTGGAAGCTTCTGTCACAAAAAGATTATTGTGTGTGCAAACATACCTGGCAATAAAGCTCTTTCTGATTCTGATATAATATTTGTGGGATTTAGTGTTTTGTGGTAAAATTAATCTAATATTTATTGTAAATCATGGTATTAATATTCAATGGCCTAATTATGTGAGTTCAACATCTTTGCTATTAATTGAAAAGCTAATTTAATTAAATCATTCCATTTGAAATTGTCACGTTGATATTAACATCTTTCAATTAGCCTAAAATATGGTCTATAATAATATTATATATTCACATAGGCCTACTTTTACAAGTAAATATCTTTCAGATGAATCTCTTTTACTGGAAATTCACCTTGACTGTCATTGTTATTCAATTTTAAACTTATAAACGTATTATTTAGTATTTTATAGCATAATAATGATACTTTATATATATAGTATATATATATATATATATATATATATATATATATATATATATATATATATATATATATATATATATATATATATATATATATATATATATATATATATATATATATATATATATATATAGGACTATTAAGAATTGTAGGTATATGCCTAACAGTAATTTTATAATACTGTAAATGTTTACCAGGGGGCTTCTTGCCCTCTTAAGATGGCCCCCTAATACATATGTTAACATATATCTAAATATGTTACAATGTACGTAGGCTATATAATATAACATTCCGTATGCCTGCCTGCTCTCTTTAAATGCTGTTTAGCCTACCCTTCTCTTTCGTCTCCAAACATCGCGAGACGTTGTCTCAGTTTCGTGACGTCAGAACGTGAGTACACAGAAGCGGACAAGATGTCGCTGGCAAGGTAAGTAACACTGGAGCTGGTTTTAAGGATTTTTGTTTCCACTTTTACAGTAAAACTCAATTTAAAGAAGTCTACGGGATTTTTAATGTGCCCACGGGTGATGGTTGCTAATAATTTGCGTTCTTTAATAACTGAATTTTGTTATTAGATGCGCTGAGGCCTGCGGTGTTGTAACGTTACTCTTTGTATCACAGTGAGTGCTAAGAAGCTAATGCTACGACCACAGCAAAAGCAAAATAAAAACAAATTTTAATACATAAATATCAAATTCGCGATTAACATGTCGTTTATGTTTATGTGGCTGTAATGCATTTGGCACATCTCCATTATTTAAAGCAATGGGTACCTCTTTTACTTCGTTTGTGCAGTTGAACTTAAATTGGAATAATTGTAGTTTAATTTGACATTAATTTGCCCATGTTAAGGAAACATTTGTTGTCACCTTTTAAATCCAATTTCTCTCTGTATGATGCAGTGTTCACAGTTACTACATCATGCACCCACATACTATTAACTACATCACTAAATGATCCCTGTTAATAAGATGTAAACGTCCATATACAGCTGTTATTGACATCCTATTAATAGGGATCACCTGGTGTTTTAATAGCTTCTGTTAACATCACTTGATTAATTTTTTTTTCTCCATTTTGTAGTTTTCTCCCTGCACCCACCCAACTGTCCCAGGACCAGTTAGAGGCGGAGGAGAGGTCTCGTGTTCAGAGGTCACAATCCACTGCTTTGGTCTCCACTCGCAGAGAGACCTCCTCCCTACGGCTCCAGAAATCATGGGTGCCCCGTACACTAGAGGTACTGCAATACAAGATTATTTATGATTTGATTAGAGATTATTTTTGGATGAAGTTACATGTATGTGTGTATATATATGGATATACACAAGGAGACCTGAAAGTAAAGTAACCAAATTAATAAATTGCTGTTGTTACCATTCAAATGAAATCTTCAAACTATCTGTAAACTAAATCCATCTTAGCACTGCAGAGGCCTGTTTCAGAAATGAGGTTAAGTGAAAAAGTATGTTAACCCTGAAATGAAGGAAACTCTGGGTTTTCAGAATTGGAGAAATCTGAAACCTAGAAGAGCGGGATAAGTCAAACCCTTTTAAGTGGTCCTTTTCAAAATAGATACATATTCCCCACACATTTTGATTTCCAATGGTTTGCACTTTTAAAATACACTTCTAAATGTCTGTTAAGTGGTCCCTATGTTACACACTTCCTGTCACCTAGACACTCAAGTCAGCAAGACTGAATAAATTAAGCATTTTAACTTGCTAGCTTTGCTGTTAGCAGAGAGATGCTGCACAGATGCATGTTATTCATTTCTAACCTCACTAGGTTACTGCTTAGGTCTAGGTCTTTGCTTTTCGGTGTTAGTTTCCTACACTGTTTGAATCATCCTGTTAATTGCTTTTGTGATCTTATGATATTATTTTCAAGGATTTTGGAGATGGAGGAGCTTTCCAGAGGTCCACGTGGCCCAGTATCCTCTGGAAATGGGTAGGAAGAAAAGGACGTCCAATGCTCTGGCAGTGCAGGTGGATGCAGAGGGCAAGATCAAATATGACGCCATTGCTAGGCAAGGTCAAAACAAAGACAAGGTGCCTCATCTTCTTGTGGTGTTGAATTGTTAAATTATGTATTCAGTGAATCACACCTGGAGAGGAGTTTTTCATTATTTTTGTTTGCTTGGTTCAGGTCGTGTTCAGCAAATACACAGACATGCTTCCTAAGGAAGTACTTAACGAAGATCATCCTGAGCTGCAGAAACCAGATGAAGAGAATCGGTGAAAGAGGTGAGATATGAGACTGAGATCAGGATTAAATGTAAGATATTTACTACAGGCTGAAATAGGGCTGTTCAAAATAGCTGAAAAACTTCATTTGATTATTTTACCTATATGTGGTGGTTGAGGAGATTCCCTTTCTATGTAAAGCGCGTTGAGTGCAGAGAAAAGTGCTATATAAATGTAATGAATTATTCTTCTTATTATTAAATATGTTATCAAATTATATTTGAATTGAGTTAAAGGGAAACACTTTTGGCCTGTTTCCTGTGTCCACAAGAGGACGCAGTGAGAATATTGTAATGTACCAAAAATTTTTTTCAAAGCAATAAAATAGCATGACTGTCTGGAAAAAAGGAAGCATAACATTTATAAATCAAATATAATTTCAAAAACTGCATAAGAAATTATGAACAAAGCAGCATTATGTATGTATGCATAGTTACAATAGATAGATCCATAGTACTTCTGCTTTTAAATCATGAGATTCAGTGGAACAGGGAAGAAAAGGGTTTTAAAAGTTGAAGTGCAGGACATGAGCACAGTTGTCAAACAGGGCTTGACATTAACTTTTTGAAGCACTTGTCCTTCGGAAAGTAAATTTATGTTTCACTTGTCCATGCACAAAAGTCACTTGTCCGGGTAAAGATTTATAATTTTATCTAGGGCTGCACGATTTGGGGAAAATGTCATATTGCGATTATTGAGGTCAATGTTGCGGTTGTGATATGTGATTGCGATATAATAAACAAATGGTTTCATGAATCAACTTGTTTGGTTCTAAACCAAATGCACACACAGATTAGTGATAATTCTGAAATTAGCAATAACAACTAAATGATTAAGAACACCTATAATGATCAATAAGCCATTGATGTCTGGATAAAAATTAACTGTCTAACAGGTAGGACATATACAGAAATTGATTTTACAGCATTTTACTGGCGCGCGTCTTTCTGTGAGTCACATTCAGGACATTCACAGGCAGCGTGAAAAATGTGTTCGTTTCAAATCGGTAAAATTAAATCTGTAAAATAGACGTAACGAGTGGCACATAACGTGAAGTAACATGGCCATGTCGGACAACTAATTTTCTCTTCTACTTGTTCTATAAAAAAATCCACTTGTCACTGACAAGCCTTAAAGTGTATGTCAGGTTAAATTTGTAAGTATGATTAACACAAAATAGTTAGGGGAAAACACGTTTGTCAAGTTGATGTATTGTTTTGTATGTTTTTCGATACCTAAAGGCAGAATATAAGATGAAAAAGTTTGTTATTTTCAGTACTGACTTAAAACTGCCCCTCCCCCAAACGAATCGCGTGATGTCATAAGAGGGACGTCTCCCTACAGTAGGTCGCTGAGAAAGTGATCAGTGAGCTGTGTGAGTAATTGTACGAATGATGGAGCGAGAGAATTATTTGATTAGGACATTTATTTAGTTATTTAGTTAGTTATTTAAGTTAGGTAGTTAGTAAGGTATACGCAGGAAACAGGTTTGCCAACCGCAATTAAACCCTGAAGAAGAAGAAGAAGAAGAAAAAGAAGAAAGGTATATGCTGGCGTATTATCACGATGGTGAATTACTGCGTTTGTGCTGGGTGCAAAAACACCGTTAAAACCGGTCACAGAGTCCACTTCACTCTCAGAATATCAGCAGTGAACTCGTCTCCGATCGGCACGCAGGGACAAAAATAAATAAATTAAACGCACTTTGGCCAACCTGACTGTGGCGAGGGGCGTGATTTTGCAAAGTCTGTAGCGGAGAGAAAGGACGGAGTCGCGGGTGCAGATGATGAACACCTGTGTCTGATTGCAGTATTTTTCCATGGAGAGACCGTATATAACCGGCGGGAATGAGAGAGCGAGAGAGAGAGTTGTACTGGGACTTCGCACGCGGCTACTGCAACCGAGACTGAGAAGCAAGTGTTGGATCGCGTGTTTTGTTTATGGTGGCGAATGCGCTACTGTGCGCCTCGTTTCTTTTTTGTTTTTCTGAATAAACGAGATTCCCAGTCACGCCGACCCTGTCTTCTTTCCACACACACTGAACCTCTTCACACTGACCTGAATCATAGGCTACCGCGCATCTCTACCAGCGTATCTAACAGTAGTTCCGCATTAATTAATTTGCACGCGAGTTTTATTTATTTCAACCCTATTCTCCGTGATACTGCACCGAACCGTGACGCCCGTACGTTTCGGTTCAATATGAATACATGTACCGTTCCACCTCTAAGTTATGCCTATACTTACCAAGACACCTGACCAACTCCCCACTCTGGTTCTCTTCACACCAAATATTTATGTTTCTTCAGATAGGAATTATTTAAATTTCTGTTTGGTTCCTCATTTGTCTCACACCTGGGAGGCTCAAAATTGTAAGGCTGTGGGTCCTCATAGGTTTGAAGGGAATTCTGGATCTCCTCAGACTCAAAACTCTCCATACTTGAATAGAACTTTTTTGTCACGTCTCACTCTTCTGACGTCACAGCCAGCTCCACTGTGTTTTCAAAATATGATCTTGACAGAAATGGCTATAAAGCTTAATGTAGGGCAATTACAGTAATAATTTTAATGATAATTACATTTTCACTCAGACATCTAAACCTTTTTTAATATATCCCAAAAAATTTTTTAACCTGACATACACACTTTAATGTCGAGCCCTGGTCAAAGATGTCTGTCTAGCGCTCAATGGAAAGCAGCGCAGAAAATGCGTTCTTGGTTGCGGTTTTGGTGTGCGGCAATTTCTGTGCATTGAGCTGCTCTATTTCTGCATTGTTTAGAATTGACAATTTTTGCATTCGAATGTGGATTTTAATTTTAAATTCGATGAATATTCAAAATGGGGTTTTAACAATAACAGCATTTCAGTAGTTAATACCATACCAGTGGAAGTTCATAATCATTAATATCAGTTTTGCTATCCCAGCGAAAAATTTAATTCTAATGATTCCTGTATCCTTTGTTTAAGTTATTAACATCATATTAATTCTAATTAAGTTCTACATGTATTTTTTTTTTAAAATAAGTTAAGCTTTGTATAAAAATTCTTTGGAGTAAGCGGACAACAGAAGCATGTTTATTAATCTTAATTTACACAGAAATGTATAATGCATAAATGCTGGTCCATAATCACTAACTTTGTGGGGTTTTTTGTTAAAAAATTAAACTGTTGTTAAAATGGCATGAACAATGTTGATACTGTTGTTGTTGTTGTTGTTGTTGTTGTTGTTGTTGTTTTTAATCAAACAATAATCCTCATGACTTTCAATAATGATGAAGCCAAGCCTGCATGAATTAACGTTCCAGTTTCCTCCTACTGTAGATTACAGAAAAGACCCGAGCAGCTCTGACTAAACAGGTCTCACAGAAAATTGCAGCGGCCATGCCTGTACGTGCTGCAGACAAACAGGCCCCAGCACAGTATATTCGGTAAGACCAGTTCCACTGACAAATGCTCTTAAACCTAGAGTTTAAATAAATGTTCTGGGTTGAGATATATCGACAGTAGGATGTTGATGACCAGAAAATGATTTAAACTTGTGCCTTGGTTAAAATCAGAGTAAAGCAAGCCATTGTTGAAAGGTGTAATGTGCAGCTTGAATTTTTGTTTTAGCACAAGCATGAATTATTCAGTAAAAATCCATTTATTGTTTAAGCATTAAAGCTGTCTAAATCATCGGTTATGAGATGGGAGTAGTTGCCCCTTTGTGCTTCCATTTTTTAACTGCATTACTGTAACAATTTTTGCTTTAAAAAGGCTTTTGTAATCTACCTACAGAGTTTGTATTGAACCTGAAAAAATCCTTTAACGTCAGTCTGAGAGTTCCTGTGCGATGGTGTTTGCATTGCAAGAGCTTGACAGCAGTTTGTAATTGAGTTTGTGTTTGGGTTCACAAAAGTTCCAAAATTGTTCTTATATTTCTTAAAGGTACACACCCTCCCAGCAAGGACTCTGCGTTTAACTCCGGAGCAAAACAGAGGGTCATCTGTATGGTGGAAATGCAGAAAGATCCAATGGAACCACCGCGATTCAAGTATGGTGACCTTAACCTGAGATTTAAGTGAAATTGGCTGGAAAACACACAAGAAACTCAGTGTTTGTGTTTTCTTACAGAATCAATAAGAAAATTCCTCGTGGACCTCCATCCCCTCCTGCTCCAGTCATGCACTCTCCAAGCAGAAAGGTAGGAGTCTGGTTTCCGCCAACTATCGATCCCAACATTGATAGTCATCGGCTTTGTTTACACTCAGAATCCACAGAAACCTGTCTGGAGGAAACATCTCAACTAAACATAATATTTCAAACATAAAACTCAAGCCTATTTCTTTTTTTTGTAGATGACTGTGAAAGAACAGCAAGAGTGGAAGATTCCACCCTGTATTTCCAACTGGAAGACGCAAAGGTAACGGCTAAGCCTCCATCTATTATTCAGCTGTTTACTGTTGTTTTAAAATATTTCATTATGGATACAACCGTGTTGCTTCTCTCTCACATCTCATTTTGCTTCTCAGGGTTACACCATTCCTCTGGACAAGCGTTTGGCTGCTGACGGACGAGGCCTGCAGACCGTTCACATCAATGAGAACTTTGCCAAGCTGGCGGAGGCTTTGTACATTGCAGACAGAAAGGTAGACTGCTTATTCCTGCATCCCTGAACACTCTGAATTCCCAAATTGCTAAGTTTTCTGACTTTTAAGAAGTAAAGAAACCTTCAGCACTATATCAACATTACAGAACAGTTTCTCAGGCCAAAATGATGTGTGAAGCACTATCTGGGAGTAACACACAGGATGACATTTGTATTAAAACAAAAACATGGAGAGCATTTATAGATCTAGCTTCATTTTTGGTTGGGAATGCTCGCTACTTTTTAGGGCTGGTAAATATTATTACTTATTTTTATGCTGATGTTGTTGGTTGTGTGATGTGTACAGGCCAGAAGAGGCTGTGGAGATGAGAGCTCAAGTGGAAAAGAAGATGGCCCAGAAAGAAAGAAAAGAAAGAAGAGAAACTGAGAGAGTTGGCTAAGATGGCCAGAGACAGGAGAGCTGGAATCAAAGCCCACGGTGACAAAGGTACAAAAAGACGTTCACACCATCATTGAACATCAGTGTGTTACTTGCACTTATGATCATACACAGCATATGTTAGGGGTGTGACTAAAACATGACGATATTTCCGTTTGAGTGAAAAGCTGTCTCGCGATATCACCATGACTGAGCGTGGGGTGAAATTACAATATTCCACCGCTACTGTACACTCACATTCGCTTAAACTATTCGTTTGGCTGTTTTTATAATAAATAGATAACCATTATAAACTAATGTAAAAGTCTTCTCTGCTCATCCATTATGAGTTGCCGTTGCAATTCAGTGCAGCACGAATCACAGTTCCCTGATCGCGTGACGATAGCGGAGGATTCGTTGCGTAACATAGACTAAACGTCTGATAAATGCCTTATCTTTTATAAAGCACGCTCAGCACCGCTGCTCCCTATATACAGAGTACGCGCGATCACCAATTTGAAAGTAAAACGGCGCCGCGCGCTGTCACAAAAAGATATACACAGCCATGTCATGTGAAATGCACACCCAACGTGTCATATTTGCCGCTCTCGTGCGGCCGTGTCCAGGATGTTAATCCGTGTCGGCGCGCTTCGATCGGGTGCAGAGACCTCCGAAGCACCACTAACTCCCACTCCGTTTCCCCAAAGTATGTCGGTTTCCTCATAAACTGATATTAGAGTTTAAACATTCTCTATGGTATTTTTTTTAAATGACAATGTCTCTTTCTCTCACATATGTAGGCTAGTTATAAACTCTTTAGACTTTTAATGATTAGTGCTTTATTTTTAAAGTTTGTGGGAAAGAATTGTGTAAAAAAATCCCTCATTTTGGGGATGAAATCGGGGAAATCTCCCTTATTTTCAATGTTGACAGCTATGCTTTGAATATTGTAATGTTTTAAGGACAACAGACAAGGAAGGCTCCTTATAATCGGAAACACAAGAGAACAACAAGAGACAAAACAAACCAGCCTCGTTTGTCTCTACCATTTCCGAAACTCGCGGGATTAACCCTGTAACTGCCGGTGCAAAATAAAACTGCAATTTCAAAGCCATTGTAAAGAGTCTGTGTGCTAACTTTGATTATGGTTGCACTTGCACTTATTGTTTGCACTTGAGACTTCAATGAGTTCAGTTAGGAGGTCACAGACACAGCCTCAATCAGAAGTTCTTAAGTAAGGTCTGAAGAGACTCATGTGAAATCAAACAAGAGAAAAGCCAGTCAATAAAAACCTTTTGCAGTGCTTGTATATTGTTTTCTTTCAATGCATTTGATAATTCATACTCAAAGTAGACCTGAAATGACATGCATTAGTGCATTATTGGTTAAAAGATTGCAAAATGCACCTGCATACAATTTTTCCAGTCATGAATTTTGTCATTGAGGATTTCCAAAAAATTGTGCAAAAATCTCGTCTCGTTCTCGTGAACCCAATCTCCTGTCCGGTCTCGTCTCGTGAGATAGGCGTCTCGTTACACCCCTAGCATATGTGGTATTTTTCAGAAATATTTGATATTTTAACTATCGCTGTTTGAAATCCATTTTATGTTTAAGGTTCATATTTATTTTAATGTCTTTTCTAATTGATGATATTGTAAAGGGAGACGATTTGGCGATTGTCATCAGTGCTGTCACTATTGGTGAGATCACCATCGATGTCTTTGATTTTTCTCTCAGGTGGTGAAGAGACAGAAGTCAGGGAGCGTGATGAGATCCGTCACGAGAGGAGGAAAGAAAGGCAGCACGACAGGAACATCTCCAGAGCCGCCCCTGATAAGAGGTACATGCATTTTTTACACACTTGCCCTGAATCATTCATGGGCCGGTAGAACTAGTGCAAACATCCCATTTTAATGTACATGGTTTTGCGTTATTTTCTGCGCTCCTGATCACACACAGAGTCCCACCGGGGTTTGTTTTTACATCAGGCACCTTTTAGTGAAACAAACTTGACGCATCCCGTATTCAGACCCATTTTGTCATGCTTGTTAAAATGCATTTAATATGTGGTTGTAATAGCTTGAATTATTCATGCTTTTTCCTCAAAAGATGTTCGTGTGTGAATTCCCTGAACTCCCAGTTTGAGACGCGTGTAATGTAGCGTGATGTCTCTTTGTATGAGGTGTTAATGTGGGTTTTGCTGATGTCAGTGTAATTTTGGTCCGTCCAGGTCGAAGCTACAAAGAGATCAGGACAGGGACATCAGTGAGCTCATTGCCCTGGGACAACCGAACCCCGTACCTCCAGTGAGGCTCAGTATGACCAGAGACTCTTCAATCAGAGCAAGGTAATCAACCCTCAGGCTTTGCTGATCTCAAATTGGTCACCTTACGGATGGGTAATGGGTCGGGTCAAGGGTAGGCCAAGGGTGAATTGGGATTGAGCCTTAGTATTCTATATGTACTGTGCTAGACTAACTGGGACTGGTCACAGTATTTGAGTGTTGTTGGTTTGATTGGTTCTATTCTTTTTATTATTATTTCTCAGTTTGTAAGTCGTTTTGGATAAGTGTCTGCTAAATAATTAAATGTAATAACAAAGCCTGTTTTACATCATCCAATCTAATATTGGATATAATGAAGTCCTGCTCTACATCATTCCGCACAGTAGTATTTTTTGGTTTCGCACAGAAATACAGCTTCATGCAAACGAATGCTCTCAGTGGTCAAAAGGGGAATTAAAGTCATATCGTGGTCATTGGTCAAGTAATCATAATTTTTCAGAATGTGGGAAATTATTGGCAATCTCTAGTGTGTATATTATTTATTTTTTTTAGTTTTACATATTTTGACTATAAAATGTTTTGAAAAAATCAATACAAATGACTGTAAGATGCACTTTTCATAGCTGTGAAGTATTAATCTCACTGTTTTTGTGTTTTTCAGGGGATGGACAGTGGTTTTGCCGGTGGCGAGGATGAAATGTATAATGTGTATGATCAGCCCTTCAGAAGTGGCCGAGACATGGCACAGAATATCTACAGGCCTGGGAAGAATGCGGATAAGGATGTGTATGGAGATGACCTGGACACACTCATGCAGACCAGCAGGTATGGAGACAGCACTGATGGGCAGTAACGCATTAGAAGTAACGCGTTACTGTAATCTGATTACTTTTTTCAAGTAACGAGTAAAGTAAGGGATTACAATTGAAAAAACAGTAATTAGATTACTGTTACTTTCCCGTAAACAGGCTGCGTTACTGCGTTAGAGAACCGCAATTTTGTTTAGTGAGACTGTCTCGTGACATGAGTCATGCGTGAATAACAATAATGTATAAGCGCCGCGACATCAGTGAGAGATGACTAGAGCGCGGAGAGAGCAGCAGAGTTGCCAACTCTCACACACGCCACACCCTTGTTTTCTCACGCTGAAGTGTCATCCCGTTGGTCAAATGCCTGAAAGATGAGTTTATCTATACACCTAACTGTTGAGCCACATTTATGATTGACTAGTTTACCGCAAATTAGTTAAAATCTCCCGGAATCTAGAGCGAGCGCGCAAGCGAGACTGCGTTCCAAAGTCCAAACCTTGTAGCACCCACACGACAGAGAGGGAGAGCGAGTGAGAGACTGTTTTGATCAACTAATTTTTACTCCTCTGCACTTTACTGTTAAAAGACGTAAGTGTTAATAATTTGTAATACAGACAGTCAGGAGCGACTTTCATTTCAAATGATTTTAGTGCTGTATTTTTACATCTATTCAAATGAAGGATTTTGCGAAATAAAGTTATTTTATATGCTGGAAGAAGATGTAGAAATTTAAGTTAACAGAAGAAGGGCTTTATTTATTTCATTAAAATATGGTGGAATGTGCAGAAAATAGGTTTAAATGTTCAACAATTTTCTTCTAGTCTGAGACTGTTGCATTTCATTTAATTTTTGCAAAAAAAGTTAAAATAATGAAACTAATAAAACAAGTTTAAAAAAAGATTTTCACTTGATTACATTTTAGATGATGGAATATGCAGAAAGAATAGAATTAGGCTAAAAGGTCTTCTGCTTTAGTTTTCAGGTCTTGCATCATGTTTTTGAAAAGTAACTTGGTAAAGTAACTAGTAAAGTAACTAATTACTTTTGAAAATAAGTAATCAGTAAAGTAACGGGATTACTTTCTTGGAGAAGTAATCAGTAACTAATTACTATTTCCAATTAACTTGACCAACACTGGGAGACCGCTGCATTTTAACTACAGAAAAACACATCAGACACATTAAAAAAAAAAAAGTCATCATTACAATCTTATAAGCCGACTGCATGTGGTTAGAATCACAACAGATGTGCATTGGGTCTCTTTGACACGTTTGTTTATTGTATTATAGCCGCCTCGTTCACGCGCTTGAATGATTCCCTTCTCTCTCCAGGTTTGTTCCTGATCGGGAGTTCTCGGGTGCGGACCACGGCCCCCGCCGCGACGGCCCGGTGCAGTTCGAGGAGGATCCTTTCGGTCTGGATAAGTTCTTGGAGGAAGCCAGAGCAGCACGGAGGCTCCAAGAGGGCGTCCACTAGTGGCCGCTCAAAGGACTACGACCACGAGAAGAAACGCAGGAAGGAGTGAGACACTTCCACTGTTCACAAATGCTGGGTCAAATCCTCCTCCCCCTATTTTTTTATAGCTGTAAAATGTGATTGAACTATTAGTCATATGGTGTTTCATCTAACCCTAACCCAGACATGTTTCTTCAAACTGTACATTCTAATAAATGTCTTGCAGAGGATTTCATTGAATGTGAAAGATTATTTATGAAATTTGTCTAAAGTAATCTGAACAATGCTCTACTTGAGTACAAGATGATATGAATTTTTAATGGCTCTCTCCATTAGTCTTATAAATCCAGTGCATCTGTGGGAACAAACATGAGTGCTCCTTGAGTTTAAGGGGAAGATTAGTATTGTTTGAAGATTGAAGATTAGAGCTTTATAAAGAATGCATAGCTTACATTTCATGCAAAAATAATCTGTAAATTGGTCCTCTAATAATAATGGGTTGAATATTTCTTTAAATAATGGCATTTTCCTTAGAATTGTTTTAAATGAAGAGGGAAATGCTTAACAGTTTCTTATTTATTTTATTGCTCTTCCTGATTTTAAGGAAAGAGTATAAATTTGTCACTCATAGCATTTTTACTGCAAATATTCATTGTCCCATTTTGTTACTTAACATAGTCATGCATAACATTTAGGGAAAAAGAGCAGATGGTTGAGTAATGACACTGAATAAATCTCATCATGCTATAATTTTTAATAGGTTTACATCATAACCTTAGAGTAGTTTCATGTGATGGTGAGGTTAATCGACTGTTATAGCTAGAAATACTTATAGCTAGAAATACTTTTTTCTCTAAACATATCTAAATGTCTTTGCATTTTATATCAAAACATATGATTATTGATGACTTTTTTTATTTTAAGATGTATTCATTTATAAATAATAAATGAATTTAATCATTTAAGGATTAAAATGAAATAAGTGGTGAAAGGTTCTATAATTGTAGTTATGAAGTAATCAATTTAAACTATTTGCAAGTTAATATTTTATTTTAAAATGTGCACCTGTTAATGTCTGATAAGTTGAACGCAAATGTTTCTTGTCTGGCACATTCATTTATGAATGACATGAATCATGATCACATATTTTTCAATTCAAAACTTCTGTGTTTTTTTTTATTCTACACTAAATTGACAAGTGAAGACCATTTTTTTTTCTTTGTTTTTTTATTCATAGCTCATTCTCCGAAGTGTTTTAACAGACTTTGAAGTAAAACAAAAACCACATCTGAAACTGCTTTATTTTGATGTATGATAGCGCATGATTTCCTCATGCTGTAATTATCTGCCACAAAGGTGATCAAATGCCAGGGTTGAAGAACTGATATAGGTAAGATAACTTAAATAGATCTTTCTAAAAAAAAATCATAATTTCTTTGGCCATTTTGCGGTCAAATTAATAGTTTCTAATGTGATTTAGGTTTCCTAATTGAAACATTCAACGCTTGAGTAATTTGCAGTTGTATGATGTGTTTTATTTATTTCTTGAAAAATGCATCCAATTTGCATAATGATTATGTATGTAACTTAGCAGATCCACAGTTTAACTAATTTATAGATCATTTGCATATCATTTTGAATGTCTATGGAAGTTGGGGTAGATGCAATGATCAGACCTAAACATGTAAGAACACTTAAACGTGATGTATAAAGCTTTATCAGTTATTAAGAGCTCAGTTAAACCCGTTCTCACATAAAATACTTTCCTTGGGTATTTTTTTTTCCTTTAATTCTTTTATATTGGTCATTATCCAGTGAACACCAGATGCATGCTTTATGCATGAGTGTAGTATACATCTTTTTTTAGTATCCATTCTCATTTTGTTTCTCATTTCGATTCCTGCATTGTCCCAAGTGTTCAGGTGTATTTAATTTTTTAGGACGGACATGGTAATGAGTCCTCTCTGTACTGTTGTTTGTATTTCTAAATGCATGGAGCAAGAAAAAAAATGAGTTTCTCATGGATGACAGCCTAAGGAAATTGGTTCTTTTGCAAGCTTTTGTATGGTTTGAAGAACAAACAAACCAGCACATTGTTTTGTGTCATAATGGAA
Organism: Hybognathus amarus; assembly: GCA_030378365.1. Classification (NCBI taxonomy): domain Eukaryota; kingdom Metazoa; phylum Chordata; class Actinopteri; order Cypriniformes; family Leuciscidae; genus Hybognathus; species Hybognathus amarus. The sequence continues at coordinate 395,519 of JAQIUQ010002018.1, read as the reverse complement.
ACTTTGGCAAGCAGACAAAAGCTAAGATTGATAGGTTTTTATCTGCCGTCCACGGAGGAACAACCAGCGATATTCCAGGCCGGTTGTTTCAGTCAATTGGGGGGAAAAGCTTTTTGTTCTTTTGGAACGGAGACAAAAACAGCTTTTAAATTGCGTTCATCTTGCTCGTCCTGAAGCTCCAGAGCGCTTCAGAAAAGAAACTAATGGTTGTGTCAGTCAAACAGATGCCTCTTTTATATTAACAAGCCATGTATGTTTATTAATAAGACTTTACTGACTGTTTATTGGTGATTCTATGCACACTTTTGGCCCTGTGGAAAAACATTCAATTATGTCCAGTAATTTAACTGTTTAATGAGGACCTTACAAAATTTGAGAAATAAGTTTACTGTAAAGCTGCTTTGAAACAATGTCCATCGTGAAAAGTGCTATATACTGAACACATATCTAAAGGATTATTAGGAACACCATACTAATACTGTGTTTGACTCCCTTTCACCTTCAGAACTGCCTTAATTCTACGTGGCATTGATTCAACAAGGTGCTGAAAGCATTCTTTAGAAATGTTGGCCCATATTGATAGGATAACATCTTGCAGTTGATGAGATTTGTGGGATGCACATCCAGGGCATGGAACACCCCCTCTATTGGGTTGAGAGCTGGTGACTTTGGGGGCCATTTTAGTACAGTGAACTCATTGTCATGTTCAAGAAACCAATTTGAAATGATTCGAGCTTTGTGACATGGTGCATTATCCTGCTGGAAATAGCCATCAGTGGAAGGGTACATGGTGGCTATAAAGGGATGGACATTGTCAGAAACAATCCTCAGGTAGGCCGTGGCATTTAAATGATGGTGTAAACCTAAAGTGTGCCAAGAAAACATCCCATTACCATACCATTACACCACCACCAGCAGCCTGCACAGTGGTAACAAGGCATGATGGATCCATGTTTCTCATTCTGTTTACGCCAAATTCTGACTCTACCATCTGAATGCCTCAACAGACATCGAGACTCATTGGACCCAACGCAGTCTCATCAATTCGTCATATAACTGACGTTTTGGGACAATTCGTCAAAATACGACTTTTCAGGGCCCCCTTAAACGTCGGTAGATGACGTTATGGGATCCAACTCTACCCCAGACCTAAACCTAACCCTAAACCCAACTCGTCACCTAACTGACGTTAAAGGTACAGCGTCAGTTGTATGACGACCCGGGATTGTCATCTACCGACGTTTAAGGGGGCCCTAAACGTCGTATATTGACGAATGGTCAAAAACGTCCCAAAACGTCAGTTATATGACGAATTGGGATGAGAATGTGTTGTCGGACCAGGCAACATTTTTCCAGTCTTCAACTGTCCAATTTTTGTGAGCTCTTATATCTGAAAAAAAGCAAAAATAAATGATGAAAGGTTTAATGATGATTATATAAAGAAAGAAAAATCTGTTTAATCACCTGATTGGAACATAAAAGTGCTCAAAGTAGACGCAACGCCCTTTTATGCGAGCATTGTTTGTGACATATATAGAATAAACAGCATAAATCAGCAAAAAACATAGGCACTGAATAAAACATTGGCATATTTATGGCTATCAGCAAATGTTATACTGTCCTAAATTCAGGAAGAAGGATGGTGTAACATTTGTTACAATATTGTTTTAGTGGTTTTATTCAGTAGCCTTCTCTCTCTCAGGTAAAAACAAAACAAAACATGGACACTTGTAGAATTGAATGTACCACAAAGAATTAGTGCAGTATATTTTATTTCAATCTCAGCTGTAAATTCGAAGCCTGTTCTCGTTTTGTTCTTGCAAAAACACTGGGAAAGATGGAACCATTAATCTTTGCATTGATAAAGAAGGGAATCAGTCTGCAAATGGACTGATATAAACAAGATCAGTTGGCAGACCTGCTTTTATTGTTCTCTTATTGCATCATTTGTCATGCTGTGCTCTATCTGTGTGGGGGGATTTCAGCCATGATGAATGTAATGCTGTGTGAAAACATGCTTTCTCAGAAATTGATGTACACTGAGCTCTTCCTTGAGATTAGGATGCGGATTGCCCAAACATTCTCATTAGGAACTCTTGCAAAAACAAGGAAACAATTACATATGCAACTTATTTAAAACCTCCTAACTAAGGGTGCTCTGATTGATCGTAATCAGCCAGATAATAGCTTTATGTTTTGATCGGTGGTCTCTATAAATGCAGATCAAGAGCCGATCAGATGACACAAAACTTGTAAGGCAATTTTTCTAAGCACAGCTAAAATTGCTTCATTACATTCACCATCTGGCAGTATACCAGGTGTCAGAAAAGGACAATACATTTGCAACGTCCTTTCTCAAGTGAGCATAAACAGTTATATGTGTATCAGTATATTGGATCCATGCAATCTGACATGGTTAAAGTGACAGCGGCCTAATATTCCTGCTGCCGTCTGCTATTAATGTTAATCAAACAAGCAAAAGACAAAGAGAAAATCACTCATTACTCTATAGTAATCTATATATAATGTATACATTGAAGAATATGCTGTGTTGTTTTATATTTGAATTATTTCTGTTGATAAAGACTTCTGGGTTTTTTTAAGCTGTTTGAGCTGGGTTTTTTTTAAGCTGTTATCTCTAAGAGAGGAAATGGCATATGTTGCACATGTTGCTTGTCAATAAATGATGAGTTGTCAATTCACCAACTTCACCTGCTGTTAGCACTCCACTGACTCCCATTCATTTTGGTGTCACTTTGATAGTGAATAACTTTACATCTGAGGCGTCTAAAGACTTAATTTGTCCATTATTTATTTCTAAAGAAACACGAACAATGTATAAAAGACTCCATAACCTTGTATCTTACGTAATGGCCCCAGTTTTTGGAAAAATAGGCTAACAATTGCGTCATAACCGCGCAACTTTCTGTCGCGCAATAGACATTACCATTACAATGTATTTTCAATGTTTTTGAGGAATTAGGTGATTTAGATTTGTCCTGGCACAGAAGATTTACAACTGTCAGACTGTCGTCACACTCAGTTTGTTTGTTTGTTTGTTTATTTATTTAATAAGGGACAATGCACATTAATAAACATAAGGACAATGTCCAAATGTAAATGAGCCAGATTTAGCCATAAAGACTAATTCTCATCCGGAGTCCCTGGCAGGTTGTTGTAATAAAAAAACATTGCATATAGACAACATTAAAAGGCAGATTTGATCAATACAATCACAATAAACAAGCATAAATGACACATAAAATGTATGCTTGTTTGAGCCTGTGCTGTGTCCATTTCTTTTACTGTCTATGGAGCCTGCTGGCTAATTTTCCCAAAAAGATGGCTGACACTATGTGTACATTCCTTGAGTGAGATCCCACCCTCTGTGGGCGGGTTGAGAACATGCGGGACAGACCCTACTACTGACTGTAGTCTTTAGCATCTGGCTAAAAAATCCTCCGATGACACAAAATGATGATTTTTGTGTCATCGGAGGATTTTTCCAGACAAAAAAAAATAAAATAAATACATAAATCTTTTGTCTCAGGGGATATGAAAGCTGGTAATTCGATAATACTACAGGTTTTCTACTAATACAAAGCTTAATGCTGAATTCTGAAGTATCCCTTTAAATGTGTAAACAACAATCTGTCAGATACGTGGGTGAGGAGATGAAAAGAGGACTCAGGTGCATAGATGATGGGCTTTTAATGATAATAAAATAAAACAAAACTACACCAAGTGGGAAAACAAGACAGACTTGACTTGATTTGATTGAAACACACAGCAGGGAAACACACAGTGTACATACAACGACAAACCAGGACTGCAAACACAGGTAACAATGGAGTGCTCACACAAAACAAGAATAAACACGCATCTGCTCCTGACGCTGAACATTGTTCTGAACACAGAACGCTTCGTTTGGTTCGAGAGCTGTGGCTTTTCTCAATTTTTAATAAATGCACAATACACAAGGTGAAAGAAGAATTAGTATGGGAATGCTTAAAGGGAAAAAACATTTACCTCCTTTTAACCGCCACGCATGAGGATACTCATAAGCCACGTGTTCACACAAAACATGACAACATGAAAGCACACAGCGAGTGTAAAACACCGAAACATAAAGTAAAGAAACATGTTTCATTAAGTACGAAACATGACATGAAAGTACATGAAACAAGGCACATATAGACCCGACAAAACAGGAGTGTCCGGGCTCTGTCATAAAACCAAGAAATAGACAGAATTGACAGAACCCTAACATTCAAAATACTGTACATGCTGAAGTAACCCAGAAGAACAGACTATAAATGCTGAAGTTGCACGCAAGAGTCAAAAGTTGAAGTACATTAATTAAATACAAAAATACAAAGATTATAGGCCTACGTAATGAAATTGAGGGAGACATTTTCACTCTACATGTTGAGCACTGCGTACGATATACTAAACCTACAGGCCATAACCCGGCACAATAACAATGTCAAATTCTAACATGATGAAAACCAAAGCAGTGGAAACTTAAATATTTTCAGCCCGATCTCATGAAAGCTAGTATGTATGGCACGAATGTCACTTCTCCGTGGCATTTATACGCCAAAACCAGTTTTTGCGTGTATATGGCACGCGCACTTTCGCTGTACATACGATACGCACTTTTTGGCGTATAACATGCAACGAATTCCCCACCCCTCCCCCTAAACCTAACCCAGGGTTTTTTAGTGCGTACCATATATACACGCAAAAACCGCTTTTGGCGTATAAATGCCACGAGAAAATGACACTCGTGGTATAGATACACGCATCTTCATGAGACTGTGTTGATATTTTCGGCTCAAGTAAGTGCATGACATTGTCATGCTGGAATATGTTCCTCAGAGCATTTCCTTCTCTTTATTTCCTAGCTTTTAAATCAGAACTTATAAGTGGTTCAAATGTTGAATTATATATCTTACTAAGATGTAATTTTATAGTTCATAATCTATTTTAGTTTGGGACCAGGTTTAAGGCTTGTCTGTGAAACTGGCTATATAAACCAACATTTGGTGCCAAAAGCTAATCTGAGGAGATCTGTAATACACAGAGAAAGCTGTTAGCAGTGTTGGCAGTGTGTGGCATAGGATGTATGTGATTTGAAATCTGCCACTGAAGACAGAGGTGTTTATAAGCCATATTCTTATCTGAGGTGTAAACGTGATTATGGCTCATTACCAGTCAGACAGTCACAGGAAATTGTGTCATAGCAATGATGTTGATAGCATCATGAGAATGCAAAGTCTCAATCCCTTCAGTTTCAATGAGCTTGATGACTTTGCTTGAAAAAAAAAGCACACACAGAGAGTGTAGTTATGGCCTCTACCAGTAGACGGCAATGCAAACCATGAGCACAATGAGTTACCTGTGAGTTACAGCATGGCTATTTTTTATATACATTTTTGTTTATTTTGTGCTGGCTTTTATTGGCAGTCATCTTGGATTTATACTGATTCCTTGTCTGGATGCATCAGGTAATAGCTTTTTCTTTCTGCGTGCCATAGATATGCCAAATATGCAGTTATAGATTAATATATTCTCTGAGCAAATGGGATACCAAGATAAAGAAGAATATTCAGCTGGAGATGTGATCTTTACATGGCAGCCGCCATGAAGGAAACTCACTGCATGTCAAATATCATCAAATTGTATATTATAATAAATAATTGAAATGAGGATAATGATAGAAATGAGTGCACTCCTGAATCTGATTAACCTGAGATTGATTGATTTATAAATTAGATTTTTTATATATATTTCTTATTTTATTATCTATTGATAGAATATATAGCAAAGACAATCAGAATGCCTTTTTGTGCTAAGGTTAAATAAAAGCACTCTTTTTTAAAAAAAAAGAACAGAAAATAGACTTTTTGTTCACTGTAAACCTGAATAAGTTGGCAAAATTAAAAAATGAAGGCAATCAGTTTAATCAAAATTTCTAAGGTAAGAAAGTTTAATTAAGCAGAACTGGCAGGTTTTTATTTTGTTGGCCTGCTCATACATTTTAATTTCTCTTAATTTGAAATATTATGCTAAGCTAACTCACACATGTCATTCGCAATTATCATGTAATCTCAATTTAAATATTTTAAATAGTGAAATAAGTTAGCTTGAACTAAATAATTTGGTAAATGCTAACTTGCTAAATGATAACACAGAAATTTCTGAATAAGTAGGCCTATCAATATAAATCATTTAACTTAGCTATCTGTAGAAAACCCAACAGAACAGAAACTCTTCTATTAGCTAAACATTAAACACCATTAAACACTACGTAACTCAATAATGCTTACACCCAGTTAGATATTTAACGTAAGCCTGTTATGTCAGAGTTTCCATTACTCTCGAGCTTATCTAGTATCCAATAAAAAACGCGTAATATGTGACGTAAGACAGAAGGTTGGTTGGTGGGTTCACGCCCAGTGGCTTCAGTAAAACTGGAGAATTACCACGCCCGCAAAATGTCCCTCAACCCCATTGGCTGTGAGTGTGTGTGGAGGGCGAGGTCTTTCCAGTAATCTAAGAGTGGGCGTGTCTTAGTCATTCGACGGTTTGGAGGATACGGGAACTCCAGTGAGAGATTAAACAAGTGAAGCAGGAGACCAAGAAACATCCCCGGCCTGCCATGACGCAAAACTCCGCTAGTAAGCTTTTAAATGGAGATACCGTTCACCGGACGAAACAAGACAAGAAAGCGAGCGGAAATGGGTTCGTGAAGAGCCATTGCGTGTTCCAGCAGAAGAGATACCGCCGCCCGGCGGAGAAGGTGAGGCCGCCTCCTGCCATACACACATCCGGAAACACGCTCCGGTGTACACACACAGCAGCTGTCTGTTTACAGTAGATAAATACATTCTGTTTGTTATGTAATTCTGTAAATACATACAGAAATTATAGTGAGTTACGTTACGGGGTTTGTTATCTGAGCGGAACGTTGAACGTGTTTATGTGTGGGTGCGGGTGTTTGGGTGTGTTATCTCATGGTTAAGCCATGGTTCCAGGAGTTTTCATCAGTTCAAACAGTTAAAATCTTCTTTACAGTTTATATATATATATATATATATATATATATATATATATATATATATATATATATATATATATATATATATATATATATATATATATATATGTATGTATATGTATATTGTGTGTGTGTGTATCCAAATAAAAAATCCCAAATCATCATTTTATTCCTAATTTTTTATCATAATTTAGTTGCTGTTAAGTTTGTACATTTTATTTTGTAATAAATGCCTGGTTGGAAATAAAATGCTTATAATAATTAACTAAGTAATGATAACATTTAATACGTTTAAAATGCACATTTCATGTGTGTGTGTGTAGCCTATATATGTATATACACACACATCTTCCACACAACATATGTGTTTTAAACATTTTAAATGATATTTAATGGCATCAGATTTTTGATCACTTGTTTTGACTGAAGAATTATAGTTATTATAACACTTTTTTTGGCAACATACTCAGGTCTCATTGAAAAAATGTAATGCTTGAAAAGTGAAGACTAAATTTTATAGATGCATCAATAAAAAAAAAATCACAATTAATGCTATATAAACTATACCGGGACCCTACTCATTTGGCACAACTATAATATTATAAGTTAAAATTAACAACAGAGCCCAAACTTCTACATTCTGCTATTCATTAATTACACTAAAAACATTTGTTTAACTGTACACACAACTCAGTTGATCATACTGTAGTTTTCATAAACGCTCGTCTTCATGACAAAATGATTCAAACATACATATACAGCTGTTTTATTGATGTCTTTCCGCTGTTGAAACACTGATTGTGCGATTACATGAGACGTGATACATTTCAGTAAGTCTAGGGCTGTCAATCTTCCTCAATAATACTATTCAAATTCCATTCCATATTTTATGTAATATTCGAATAATATTCGAATATTAAATGCTCAAATTCATCTATAATATTTACAACATTACACAATCTTATGGATCGCCAATGCCACTATAGCCTGTGGTTGTTGTTACACGTTCTGTCCACTAGAGGGACATCTAACATTACTACGTTAAACATTTACATCACTTTCTTATTAACAATAAAAAAGCGGAACAAACGCGCGTCCCAATATTTACTACCAGCTATATACAGTAGTGTTGTCACGATACCAAAATTATTGTTTCGATTCCAATACCAATTTAAGTATTGCGATTTCGATACTTTTTCAATACTTTTCCTGAAAATTAAAGTATTTCTTACAAGGCGTTTCACATGCACTTCCTTTACATAGGTATGTGCTCTTTAATGCTGTAATAACCTAATATAAATAAATCACTGACATGCACATGCTCTGATTATAATCATATAGCCGATAGATTATTTTGCTGATGTTTTGTATCCTTTATTTTAGCAGCTTGCAAATTATTTATGCTATCTATGAAAGTTGGGGGGAAAGTTGTACACCTAATACAAAAATAAATGAAACATCTCCAGTTAACTAGCAGATAATTCATTTAGTTCGCTATTAAATAAGAGATCTAGCGCTGAAAATCTGTTGGTTGTTTTTTTTAATCAAGCAGAGCGCTCTTTTTCGCTGCTATCAGTTGCATGGATACAGTGTCTTTTGCGGCTCGCCCAGTCGCGTACCGTCTTCACACGGACGCGCGCTTCAAACTATCGCCGTTGCAGAGACTATTGTGTACAGGCCGCTGGATTGTGTTGCTATTAATAACTTGCAATGTATAACTATCAGACCGGCCCTCGCGGCCTCGAAACACTACCGGCCCCGCCTGGGAAAGATCCGACTCTCGGATTGCCACTCCGCTACTGACAGGCTGTATCACGTACCGCCACTGATATCACGTGTGCTCACGCATGCAGCCGTCCTCGCGGTTGTTGTCTCATGACAGCTGCAGCTTCTTTGCTGCGTGCGTGAGGAGAAACATAGACGTTCATAGGGAGAGACTGGAAGCGTGCGTGGAACGCTCTTACAAATCTGGAACGCGGTCATTCATAAAAGTATCGATACTAATAAATTTAGGTATCGTGAGATTTTTAATTTCCGAGTATCACGATACTTTTGAAGTATCGGTGCACCGTGCAACACTAATATACAGTGTGCTAACCTCGAAAATCCAGCTGTATTTTAATAATAACTTAGCTCACCTTTAGGGTTGCAAAGTTTCCAGAAACTTTCCAGGATTTTCAGAAACTTTCCAGGATTTTCGGAAATTTCCAGGATTTTGGGAATCTTTCCAGGATTTTTGGGAAGTTTCTGGAAATTTACCGGAAATATTCAGCCCCTTTGCAACCCTACTCACCTTATTAGATAGGCTCCTTGCATGCTGGATAACTTTTTTTAAAGCTGGTTCTCAGACATTGACAGCACTGTGTTGGACTGATTTGTGCAGCAGTGTTCCAAAGGGCAACATAACATCATGACTTTTGCGTCAACATACACGCCACTTTCAAGTCAAGTGTTATCTATAAGCTTTTTGAGGCATTTCACGAGATCAGTCTGCAAAGGGAGAGAGAGCACGCAAGACTAGCTAGCTTTTGCACGGCACTCGCAAGGTCTCTCTCTTGCTCAGCTCTCTCCCTCTCTGCCATGCACATTGCACGCGCCGCTGCGCAATGGATGTTATTCGCGCAGTATGTTCTATCTCGCTCTAGATTTCGGGAGATTTTAACTAATTTGCGGTGTGAGCTCTGTTAGGTCACATAAGAGCATCAAAGGACCCTTTTTGTTTGACTTTTGTAATAAAATGGACAGAATTGAAAGGCTGAGACTTTTTAATGTAGCACAAAGCTCTTTGTGATTATTGGATGGGAGGCATGCTAGTGCTACAAGTAATGTTTGCTGTAGGGAAAACCACAGACCCGGCAACCCTGGCTTGAGACTGTGAATTATAGGGTCAAATAAATCCTGCTTTAACATTGCTATTTATTAACGTAATGTGTTATTGTCACGTAGACAGCTCTAAATTCAACAAGAGACATTTTCTTTACACACATGCACACACACACACACACACACACACAGTAGTTGCAGTCTGACACGTTTTCCACCTCCTTTTGATTGACGGGATAAATCAGCCCTGATCATTGGCTGTTTTTAATAGTGATAGTGAAAATAATTGGTTTTATTGGCCCATACCGATCGTGCAACCCTTTTAAATTTACTGTGTTGCAAATATAACCTAAAGTGCCTTATTCCTTTTTTTTTAAACCGCTAGGGTACTAAATCATAAAAAAAAAATATTATGGATAGAATATTAATATATTTTTTAAGCAAAATTTTGAAGTGCCAATCTTCTGCTAGAATAAACTGTCCTTACCTTAACCTGTGAACTGAGATTAGTGGTTTCTAAACGTATGTTTCATGTCATAGCTGCTACTGTATTGGGAATTTTAACACAGTTTGAGCTTCTTATTAACAGTGAGCATCTAGAACTACCAGTTTATAACATAAATCGATAGTTATTGTGCATTAAAGTAGTTTTACGTGTGCTGAGACTTTGCTCGTTAGTATTTCTCATTTAAATGTAGCCTACATGATCTAAACATTATATAAGGTTTGTTAATGACTTGGTTATTATGACGTTATTATATATTGCTTACTTTTAATACTCAACATGAAAAGCATTTGCGGCCCATTAAATTGTGATGATGAGTGGTTTTGAGATGGATAGATTGAGTTGTTTGGGGTTAGCGTTCACTTACGTTTGCTTGTCTCTGTTTTGTTGTATTGACACAAGCTTGGAAAATAACAATGTAGTGTTCTGCATGTAACTGGAGAGAGCAGCACTTTGTTCTTTGCAACCTGAGGATGTTTGCTCAGAGCACATGGGGGCAACAATTTTTCCAAGAAAATGAGCATGTTGGCAAGCTAGTTTTCCTAGTGCTGGGTCATAGAAATTGACCTTTGGGTCAGGTGTGCTGTGAAGCATTTTTTTTAAAGCTAAACGCAAGTGCACAGACCACAAGTAGATCTGGCCAGTATATTGATTATTAATATAATATTTAATTCAAATTTCAGTTTCAACAATTATTCCTTTCCATGAATCACTTGCTATCATAGCTATTATGTTAAGGCTGTGTCTTAAAGATACTTCAGGATTTTGCATTAAGCTTTCTATTAGTAGAAAACCTTTTGTATTTTTTAATTACCATGCTTTCCACCCTCATATCCCCCTGAGACGAGATATTTATGTATTATTTGTAAATCGTCATTCATTTTGCATCATCGGAGGCGATTCTTTTGGCCAGTCAGTAGTAGGTTCTGTCCTGCACGTTCTTAACCCGCCCATTAGGGGTGGGGAAAAAACGATTTTCGATGCATTCGCGATGCGGACGTGGACGATCCTGAATCGATTCACAAATATCCCAAAATCGATTTTCCAAAAAAAAAAAAATTATATATATATTTATAAAAACGTAATATTGACGGAACGCGAAAGACGGAAGTGCAGTGACTGGACCGTCTGACGCGTGCACATAACAGAGACGCGATGGCGCGCAAGATCCAAACACCCTCCTCGTTAGGTTAAAAGCTGACGTGTGGAAATATTTTGGCTTCTGAAGTTGAAGAGGGAAAGGAACTGGGCAAGAGCCACGCTGAGTTGTAAGCTTTGTAGAATAAAACTAACGACGGAAATACGAACAAATATGACGAGCCATATGATGCGTTTCCAGCCAGAGGAGGAAAAACACTCGGCTGTACCGGTCGTTATAATATTAATTTACTACAAGTAAGTTAAAGTTATGCTCCTAGTTCAGGCACACGTTTATTTTCCTGTTGGTTCTTTGGAATGCTAATAAAATATATTGTACGTTAATTCTTTATGGGTCATTACTTTGTACATTTAAAGGGAAGTATTTTTAGTCACACACACAAAAGATTCAGATAATCGATTTGTAACATTATAAATGTCTTCACTGTAACTTTTGATCAACTTAATTTAATTTATCCTTGATGAATAAAAGTATAGATTTCTTTTTTCTTTCTCCCAAAAAATGTAAGAAAAATTCTTACCAACTCCAAACTTTTAAACTGTATTATTTAATGTTACAAAAGCTTTCTACTTCAGATAAATGCTGTTCTTTTGAATTTCTGGTTGATTCTCTGAATCGGGTGCCCTTCAAGCCCCACAAACTTGCTTCAAAGATTTTCAATTGAAGGAAATCACAAAATGCATTTTAATGCTGTCAATTAATAGAACCAGACCTGTGCCTTTGCATTATAATGCAACACAATTGTTCAAAAAATTATTTAAAGATAATGGTTTGCCTAAGTAGTAGACAACAAGCATGTTTGCATGTCTTCAGTAACCATCATTACATTTTCATTGAATTTCAAACAAATAAAAAGTGCAATTAATACCAAAATGATGCTGCTGCTAATATAATCATATGTTGGTCTAGTGTATTTTTGTTTACTGTTGTAAAATGGAAAATCAATAATCGCTAATCGAGAATCGTTAATAATCGAAAATCAACTGTAATCGAATCGGGACTTCAATAATCGTAATCTAATTCGAAATCGGGAAATCAGACAGATTAACCACCCCTACCGCCCATAGAGGGTGGGATCTCACTCTCAGAATGAACACAGAGTGTCAGCCATCTTTTTTGGAAGCTAAGCTAGCAGGCTCTTGTTCTGTGGAGAAAGCAAAGTAGTAGGGGTTACCATCCTCTTTTTCCCGGACATGTCCGGCCGTCGATGTCCGGGATTCAGCTTTTGCTTTCTGCAGTCGCCATTCATTCACAGGGTTCTTACAGGGTCTTAAAAAGCCTTAAAAGCATTGAATTTATGAATTTGAAAATAATACCTTAAAAAGTCTTGCTGTATGTCAGTCTTGAATTTTGATGTCTGGGTCTTAAAAATTGTGCTGTATATCAGTGTTAATTTCATTGACAAATATAATGATGAAAACCTTTCTTCAACAACATTTTTTCACTGACGAAAACGAGACGCTAGTTTTGAATGACAAAAACTATAACGAAAATTTGTTGACATTTTCGTCAACGAATAAAAACTTGATGAAAATGTTAGATAGTGTTGATCTGGGAAGCGATCCAGTCAGAACTCTGAGTCAGAACACAACTTAACATTGTTTGGCAAACTTTCTTGTGGCCAACCGAAATGTTTTTATTTTACCTGCTTGACTTATCATCTTTTACCTATTCCACATTTGAAAAATAAGTTGAAGGATTTCATTTTTCTTTGCTGGTAGGGGCGTGAAATGGGTATAAATTTTGTATATAATAAAAGGTCTTAAAAAGACTTGAATTTAACTTGAAGAAACCTGTAGGAACCCTGTCATTGTTTACATGCACACATTTTGTTTCAATCTAACTGAATTCATTCTGATTGTTGAATCTGAATGTAATGATGTTTACATGAACACTAAACAAGTGATCGGTTGATGTGCGTTTTTACATTAACAAGAAAATTCCCACTCCTCCGTGAGCGATACCGAAGACTGGTGCGTGCTCACAGGTGTTCGCTCATTGGTAAATCACGCCACCGGCCTCCGCGCCATTCTCCCGCAGCCCTCACTCGTCCTGCTCACCACAGTAAACATAATGAATGACGACTGTAGAACGCAAAAGCCGAATCCCGGACATTTTGGGCGATCCCAAAACAAATTTACAGGCAGACTCATCATGGAGACTCACTAGTAGCCTAGTCTTGTTGTTTAACGACTGCGCTCTGTTACCGGTAGGCCGTGGCCTCCTAGGGCAGCGAAGCAAGTGCATTCTGGGAGTTGTCTTCTATCAACATAAGCCAAAAATACATTTTCTGTAAAATGTAAAAATTAACATTTCTTCCACATAAATGACCTGTTTTAAATAAACATTCATCTTTCCAGAGGTGAAGTATCCCTTTAAGTACTAGTATGACCAACTAGCAGTTAGTCAAGGGACAGTCAATCTTACTTTTTAGTATCTAATTTTTCCAAATCTATGTTTATGTAACTGACTTAAAGGGATAGTTCACTTTAAAAGTAGTTTTTGATATATTTTAGCTTACCTCAAAAGGACATCCAAGATGTAAGTGTCTTTGTTTCCACAGTATTTTCAAATTTGATATTTTTAGGTCAAACCTTTCTGTGGCTGTGGTTACAAGAGGAAAAAACAATATAAATACTGTTGGTTTTCTCACACAAACCACTCGTTTCGTGTCTTAGGCCATCAGTGTGTACTTACATTTACGAGTCATTAAATCATGTTTAATTTGGACTTCTCTGTGCATGCTCTTTGAGGTGGTGACCATAGACTTCCATTATATGATTGACAGACAAGAACGGTTTGAACTAAAAATATTAAATTTGAAAATACTGTGGAAACAAAGACACCCTCATCTTGGATGCCCTTGAGGTAAGGTAAGTCAAAAATTAATTTCAAAGTGAACTATCCCTTTAAAGGGTTAGTTCACCCAAAAATGAAAAACTTGTAATTTATTACACACCCTTAATGTCGTCCCAAACCTGTAAGACTTTCATTCATCTTTTGAACACAAATTAAGATCTTTTTGATGAAATCTGAGAGATTCCTGTCCCTCTATTTACAGCATTTACATTGTTAACCCAATCCATATGAATTGAGTGGTTTAGTCCACATTTTATGAAGAGACTCTGATATCTTTTTTAATGATGAACAGATTTAATTATGGATTTTATTCACATATAAACAACATTGATCAGCGAACATAAACAGACGCTCAACCAAACCTGCTTGACGCTCAAGAACAAACCTCTTGCTGAAGCTCAAACATGATGCGTAACACGAGAATGAACATCACTGGTTCACACACATGATCAAGCGAACATGCTTAAGCTTCAGTTTACTACACCTGATATTTGTACTGATGAATGTTTATATTTGAATAAAAGCCTAAATTCAATCTTTTCATCATATCTCTTCAGAAATTTTGGAATAAACCACTCGATTAATGGATTCATTTTACGATCTCTTTATGAACTTTTTGAAGCATCAAAGTGGTCAATGGAGGGACAGAAAGCTGTCAGATTTGATCCAAAAGATTTTAATTTGTGTTCAGATGATGAACGAATGACATGAGGGTGAGTATAATTAATGACAGAATTTTATATGTGTGGGTGAACTATCCCATTAGAACAATTTTGAACAGTCTTAAAGAAAAAAAGTGATGACTAACTAGTCTTAGCAGTTTATGCAGCCGGCTCTGAGGCCAAACTTTCCGTTTCAGTGAACTAATTAAAAAAAAACATTCTGAACATTTTGTTCAACTATTTGTTCATTGTCAATAATGTCACAACAGATTGTTTTTCCTCTGTGTGGCATTTTTTCCATGTATTAAACATGTTTTGGTAAACTATAATTTACAGTAGGTAAATATTGCTGTTAATTATCATATATTGTTGTATTGGTGTACAGAAATAAAAAGTGTTAAATCATAATCTTTAGTTTAGTAAAAATAGTATAATTTAGTAAAAATAGTGTTTAACATGTCTTTATTAATGATCGTTTTTAATTGGATTTTAATTATTTTTTCTTTTTATTTCAATAATGTTTAAATGGAAATCTAACAACTACCCAGGACACCCTATCTATTTGTCAATCTGTTTGTTTTGTGTTGTCACAAATATCGATATTTCGATATGCATTGATACTGAATTATCTAAACGGTTCCTCTCTTCTCTCCGACAGCTCATTGACACGCACCCGCCTCCTCTCACTCATTCGTTCCAGTTGAATAGTACTTGTATCCCAAAAGTTTCGCACTCACACCAAAAGCGCACACACCAGTGATCTATACACAACCCTCTACGCACACCTTGACAATAGAATCGCCATTGGCTAGTACATTTTTTTTTGCTCGCCAGACTGATATACTATTTTACGTGTGTGTGTGTGTGTGCTTATTAGGGCTGGGGCGGTATGGATTTTTTCTTACCGCGGTTGAAAAGCAAGAAATTCCCGCGGTATTGCGGTAAACCGCTAATACCCAAACCCCCCACCCCCACCCCACACCCCCAGCCGTCGCCGCCGCGAATATATCGCGCGTGCAAACAAGCGCACACACAAGAGATGAACTTAATAACGAACATGTTCGTTCGTTTATTATTTCACATTTGGAACATTTACACACAGAACACAGGAACATTTAGAACAAAAAATGGAGTGATGTCTAGGCTATGGTTTACATCCCAGCCTTTATATTTTTGGCTAGAAAAAACAGCATGTTCACTTTGTCGGGTTTGAGGGAGGCCCTGAAAGACGTAACGACGTTACCTGCTGCACTGAACACACGTTCTGAGGGAATGCTTGTAGCGCAAAAGGTCATATATTTTCGGGCAACTTTTGAAAGCAGAGGGAATCGGACATGATTGTCCCGCCACCAGAGGGTCTGCGTGGGAATC
Source organism: Hybognathus amarus (assembly GCA_030378365.1). Taxonomy (NCBI): domain Eukaryota; kingdom Metazoa; phylum Chordata; class Actinopteri; order Cypriniformes; family Leuciscidae; genus Hybognathus; species Hybognathus amarus. Next base: position 379,077 of record JAQIUQ010002018.1, on the reverse strand, counting down.
CAGGGCTTCCTCCTGCAAATACCTTCTGATCTCTGTTTCCACACGAATTCTCTTGGGGATCGGAGTAGATGTTTTTTTTCTTTTCTTTTCCCAAGTAAGTCCGCCAGATTCGGTTTTTTGGGAGGGTTGGGTGCACTTGCTCCCTCTACATCACCGTCATCACGCTGCTCTTCGGGCACATCAATCATCATCTCCTCCATAAGCTCATCCTTCACCTCGTCAGCAATGTCAATATCCTTATAGGGTCGACAAACGCGGTCTTTGCCAATAGTTGAGTTGAGGGTGCACTGTATTTTTCCATCAAAACGGCAGACATTTTTTCTTTGAGATTGCGCGTCAATTGGGTGTCCTCCTCAGCTGGGAGCAACAGATCCTCGGTGACTAGCTGCAGCACCGGTTTCAAAGAGGATGCAGTCACTAGGTCCGTGTACTACCGTGATTGTATATTACTTAAGCTATATAATAAATATTATTTATATTTTGTATATTTTATTACATAGCTATTAATATATTTTTATTAAAATCTTTTGTCTAAGTGGTTCAAGGCTATTTAACGAAGTCTAGCTATTTAATTTAACATAGTGTTGCTGCTCACACTACAGATTGTATATTAGCTACTTAGGCTATAAAATATAAATATTATTAATATTTTATTACATAGCTATTTATATATTTATATTATTAATTCACATATCGCGTGTCCGCTTTTGTCTAAGTGGTTCAAGGCTATTTAACGAAGTCTAGCTATTTAATTTAACAAAGTGGCGCTGCTCACACTACAGATTGTATACTTAGGCTATAAAATAGCCAATAAATATTATTTATATTTTTTTAAATTTTATTACATAGCTATTTATATATTTATATTATTAATTCACATATCATGCTTTTGTCAAGGCTATTTAACGAAGTCTAGCTATTTAATTTAACAAAATGAGGCTGATCACACCACAGATTGTATATTACTTAGGCTATATAATATAAATATTATTTATATTTTATTACATAGCTATTTATATATTTATTATTAGCCTATTAATTCACATATCTCCTTTCCGCTTTTGTCTTGTGGTTCAAGGCTATTTAACGAAGTCTATTTAATTTAACAAAGTGTTGCTGCTCACACTACAGATTGTTACTTAGGCTATATAATATAAATAAAATTTATATTTTTTATATTTTATAACAGAGCTATTTATATAGCCTATTTATATTAATTTATAGGCCTATCTCGTGTCCGCTTTTGTCTTAGTGGTTCAAGGCTATTTAACGAAGTCTAGCTATTTAATTTAACATTAAATCGTGATTGTATATTACTTAGGCTATATAATATAAATATTATTTATATATATTTTATATTTTATTACAGATTATTTATATTATATATTTATATTAATTTACATCTTGTGTCCGCTTTTGTCTTAGTGGTTCAAGGCTTAAACAAAGTTTTTATTAAATCGCTGTTGGAAGAGAGTTAAAACTTACTAAGGAGTGCTGAGGCAGGTCCAGCTCAGTTTGTCCTTTTTGAAGCCGTTGGTTTTTTTTTTTTTTGCCAGCTATGAGAGAAAGTGGTCACGTGCGTTCGACACAAACCCATGGCCCGGGCGGTGCGTTCTTTTTCTGCCTTCATGGAGTTGGTGACGGCTAAATGGAGGTTGTGACCGAAGCATGGTAGCCATCCCCATCCAAGTTTCTTCACCGCAGCCACAATGTTGGCTCCGTTATCACTCGTGACACAAGAAATCGCGTTAAATAAGCACGTGCAATTAAAAACTGAGGTAGGCTACTGCTTTGGGGCTATCGCATATGCGCCTGTATTTTAATGCTTTAGCAAAATAGAATTCAAATTATAGACTACAAGATATATTACACAGGTACTCTTGCATACAGGCCTAATAGTCAACACAAATGGAATGCTATGTGTCATGAAACATTTTTTTTTTTTGCGGTGATGACGGTGACAAGCTTAGACCTGCGGTAGGGGTCACGTGACCGCGGTATTGCGTAATGCGGTAACCGTCCCAGCCCTAGTGCTTATATATAAATATATATGAACGATACGGTGCCTGAGAGGTGCTAAACAAATCAATCACAATAATGAAAGCACAATAACAAATCTATAAACACAATGGCAAGTCTAAAAACAAATTAAGAGGTAGAACGATTCATTGGACTATTTTTCCTGACGGTGCGACCAAAGTTTTTTTAGCAGTCATGTTGTCTCGAACCACAATGTTGCCCAACATCAAATGGCAAACGTAATGAAAGCATAGCGGACCGTGAATGCACCGATCTGGATCAAGCGACACTGTTTCTACACAGCGCTAAGAGATCTAGTAAAGAAAGCATTTGAATTCGCCACAGAAATGATAACATCCACAATATAATATATATTGTCACTATCGATACATATTTCCAATTTTAAAATAAATGCCTTTACGATCTGATTTGTCATGGGAAAAGGGAGAATGGCGAGTTCTACCAGGGGTGGGATGGTGTGGTGTGGGTTCCAGATTTGTTTAGTTGCTTTTTGCTTTGTATTTTTGTATTTCTTGACTTAAAAAAAAAAAAAAAAAAAAACATACATGTACGCCGAATAAATGTACTATCATTCCAATACATCATCCAGCCCTACTAGAAGTAGTTTCAGTAGTTTGGGGTAACATTACTTAATGGCTTTGTCTCTAAAGGAACAGTTTTGATAGCTGGCTGGGTAAATGTAAGACTTCCCCATATTTAGCAATGTAGGTTTTCCCCAAAAAGCCTTTCCTGTCTGTCCACAAACTGTGTTAACCCTGAAATGCTTAGGCTTTACGTAAGAAGGCTGATTCAGGATCTGGAACTGTGGAATCGAGCCATTCCTTACCAGAAGGACAGGTTTTAGAGTAGTGTGTCCGTGACTTGATCACATGCTGATGATGCTGTGAGCAGTTTCAGTCCAAACGGCATTTCACATTTTCAAAAGAGGACGTGAGTGAGTGATTCAACTATTATTATGCAATAGACTTCTTGCACTACTTCCGCGTTCTACTTATTGTTAAATCTCAGAGTTTCCGGAAACAGCATTCAGCGCACATACATTACTACTTGTTTATTTATAACTGTCAATTTATTTAAACAATTAATTGTGTTCTATGCGTTAACATGAATTATTTTGACTTGATCCTTTTGAAATGTTCTTATAAATATATTTTCTTTTCAACTGTGCATTCTGAATAATAAATAAATATACTTCCTCCTTACTAACCTTTCGCAGTCCAGTACTCCGTCTTCTCATTAAGTGTTTTTCTCTTACTGATCAGATTTCATACAGTTTACAGTTTTAAACGAATTAGACTGATAAAAATGACTGCTTGTGTTGTGCTTGTCAAGTCACCTTTATTTATATAGCACTTTTTACAATACAGATTGTTTCAAAGCATATTTACAGAGATAACAGGAAAATAATGCAAAGTTATTAATTTATTTTATTCTGTAATTGTTTTTCCTTTTTTATCAGATAAGCTGCACATTAATGTTGCTTTTATGCATGTACTTTGGTTTTAATTATGTGGCAGACTTTGTAATAATCAGTCAGTTCAGTTGTTGTATGTTTAGATATTAATTTTTTCTCCCAACAGAACCATCATGCTTCATGCGCTTCACCGCTTTACAACAAGCCGTTTGCCGAGTCGTTTGAGGAGACGCCACTATTGGTGGCTGTCCTCACTTACGTGGGCTACGGCATCCTTACCATTTTTGGCTATCTGCGAGATTTCCTGAGGGACTGGAAGTTTGAGAAGTGTCATCTGGCCAGAGAGAGAGAACAGCAGAAGGTAGAGTTAAAAGAATCAAGATTTGCTTTGTGTTTGTAGTGCTTTCCTTATTAATAAGAATTGCAAGTTTTTCAAATGTTATTTAGTTTTGCGCTTTAATAAGTTATCTCGCATAACAGATGTTAAATAAAGTTAAAACAAAATGAATATACACACAATTCCCTGTTCTTTTACATTGAGGGACTGTAAATATTGATGTTCGAGAAGGCAACAGGCTAAAATTGTCTTCTGGGAAACATGTTACTATCTTATGTAGCTTTTGAAGAACACTACTAAACAGAAAATAAGACGTTGTGGTTAAAATAAGAACAATTTACCTCAGTTACCATGTTTAAAAGTTATTATATTTTTCTTTTGTTGCTGTGTTCACAGGATTTTGTTCCACTGTACCAGGACTTTGAGAACTTCTACACTAGGAATCTGTACATGAGGATCAGAGATAACTGGAACAGGCCCATATGCAGCGTCCCTGGAGCCAAGATGGACCTGGTGGAGCGGTTCACACCTGACTACAATTGGACCTTTGAGTGAGTGTTAAATTGTGCCTATGCCAGAAGATATCCAGGATATGATCTGAAATCTAAAAATTATCAACAGGGTTTAGTCTGATACCCTAAACCGGTTAAATGCAAGTTGTCTGATTTCCAAACTAGTCAGCAGTAAACATTACCAGAGTTTATTAAAGGATCTTTCAATGCTCAGTCTGACTTTGTCTGACCACTATAAATTCGACAAGTGTTATTTTACCAAACCAAAGTCAATGGAAAATGACTGCTTTACAACATCATGGCATGACGTTAAAATCTTGACAGGGCTCGACAGCTCGAAAGAGTATTTCCACGTCTCAACGGAAATACTCTTGTATGTTTTTCTGCACTTACACAGACATATTCTCACAAAATTGGCCATCTTGTCGAGTATCATCGTAAACATAGTCGGTTATGTCTTAGGTGAACTTAAACGTGAAAATAAGATGCATGTGTAACAGTTTATTGTATCCGTGCAGCTCTTAAAGTGACAGCAGCCTAATATTCCTGTTGCTGACTTACGGTATTCAAACAAAAGACTGAAAAAAGCACTCACTGCTCTTGACTGAATAACTGTGATAAGGTTTTATCTATATTTATGCAGTGATATTTTATAGTTCATTACTATTTCTCTACCTCAAAATCTTGGCAGGGCAAGTAAAAATTTTAACCACTGGCCTGACCGAGCCACTTGAAATGGAGACTTTTCGCTTATTATTTTTGAAGGAACTATAGAGCACAACATAATGAACATTATATAAAATGATTCAAATGAGTATATATATATATATATGTGGAAAGTACATTTAATTTACATTTATGGATTTGGCAGACGCTTTTAATCCAAAGCGAATTACATTGCATTTCAAATTCCACATTTACATTCTTATTGAAAAATCCAAGATGGACCTGGTGGATCAGGTGACACCTGACTACAACTGGACTTTTGTGTAAGTGTTAAATTATGCCTATGCCAGGATATGATCCGGTCTTATCAGATCCTGTCAGAAGACATCTGTTTGTCTGAAATCTAAAACTTTAGTCTGATCCCCTAAACGTACTTTTACCCTAAAAGTAATAAAGCTGAAAATACAAAAAAGCAGGAATGGATACATTTGCCATGTTCGCTTTATTTTTCACGATGCATTATTTTACTTCGCTTCAGATATGGTAGTAAGACATCCACATTTTGGGTTGATTTCAAATATCAACAGTGTTTCTTAGAAATCTCTTACTGCACCTTTAAAGGTTATTACTGCACCTTTAAATTGTTATTAGTGTTAGAATTAATTAGTATTTTTCAGATTGCTCAGGTTATTCCATGTTCTTTCCTGCAGACACACAGGCAAGGTTCTGAAGGATGTTATTAATATGGGCTCGTATAACTACCTGGGCTTTGCTGAGAGCTCCGGCACATGCGCCGACGCTGCCTCTGAGTGCACTGTGAAATATGGCGCGGGGGTGAGCAGCACCAGGCAGGAGATGGGTAATAAATCTCTCTCAATCTTTACAGCCGTTACTTCTCTGGTTTAATAGGGGACAAATAATGGTCTGACACTTTTTTGGGGAAGGTTTAAAAGGACCATGTACTTGGACCTCTTATAATATTAATCAAGACGTTGTCCTTAATTTCACGTTGTCATGATAATTTTATTTTATACCCTCTCACTGACCCTTAGGCTACTTATTCATGTATTCAGTTCTTGTTTGAGTCATTCGTCCCATGGGATGAGGATATGCTTTTATTGTGAAATGGTGGAAAAGAAATGTGCAGCACTATGAAAGACTCTTATTTCTTACCAAACCTTATCATTGTTTCTCTGCAACTTCTTTGGAGGTAGAGAGCTAAGAAGCTGATTTTCATCACTTATTTTTTTTAAACGTGTTGCTCCTTAAGGCATTGTTCACCCCAAAAAAATAAAATTCTGTTCCTTTACTATCATTTACTCAACCTCAAGTTGCTGCAAACCAGTATGAGTTTCTTTCTTCTGCTGAATACAAAAGAATAAATTATGAAAAATGGCGGTAAACAAACAGTTGACGGTAGCCATTGACTTGCATAGTATATTTTTCCCATATATGGAAGTCAATGGGGCCCTTCAACTGTTTGGTTACCCATATTCTTCAAAATATCTTGTGTTCAGCAGATGAAAGAAACTTGTATGGAACGACTTGAGGGTGAGATAATGATGACAGAATTTTCTATTTGTGTGAACTACACAATTACTCAATGATAAATCTTAGTCAAAACTGTGCTAATTAATGAACAAATACATTTTAAATAACAAACAAAAAAGGTTTTACTTTGGATATAAATGGCTTGTGTGAACTGGGGAGTTTTGAGTCGTTAAAATTGAAGGATCATAAAGATCCATTACGATGCCTCCATAATGGATCTTTATGATAATAATGGTGCTTTATTTGTGTTGGAAATGTTGCGTCATTGAGATATTTGTTATCTCTTGTAGGAAATCTTGACAAGCACGAGGAGCTGGAGAAGCTGGTGGCCAGGTTTTTAGGGGTGGAGTCATCCATGGTGTTTGGAATGGGCTTTGCTACAAACTCCATGAATATTCCTGCGCTGACGGGAAAAGTAAGGGTATTACTAATACTATAAGCTCAAACATTAAATCAAATGGAATGCTACGAATTTCCTTTTGACTTCAAAACAAAGCAGGGTGGGAAGGAACATTGGGGTTTGGCTGTTCTGTTGTTTTTCTTTTATTGAAATACTCCCAATGGCCATATCTGATCCTTGACATATTTATCTGGCTCACACTGGTATTTTGTCACGTAACATGTTCTTGAAAGAGTGTGTACACACATTCCTGGTTTCATTCACACAAGATTTGATTACTTTTGATTAACATTCCAACCTCTCCTGCCAAATACAAAATTGAAAAATGTTTCCCCCTCCTGGAAATCCTGTTATATCAGGAAAACTACTTTATTGGGCTTCAAAAATACACATTGATTTTGAATCCAGGATACAAAATGTAATATAATTATGATGTTACATGGATTAAACCTCAGGCAATAAAAACAAGAGTTTCATCAACTTTAAAACATTGCTATTTTCAGAACTCAAAACTTCCATAAGGGACATTTATTGTAACTGAGTTGCAAAACTCTTTCTGAAAGTTTGCAATTTCAGACTCGAGTTTTAAACCTGGAGTATATTGACACGTGACTTTCCATGTCAATGACCCTTAATCTGTGTTCAGAAACCTGACTCATCTTGTCATTGTAAAGTAATGAGGAAGTACAGATACCAGAATACACCAGAAGAACTAATACAATTAAAGGTACAACTTTTGTGCCTTTAGCTGTTAAAAAACAAAACTGCATGCATTTATGCGTTTTGGTTGTGCTATGTATGGTTCTTTCTCATAATTAAAAAAGAGAGATTATCCTACTGCTTATAAAACATTCACTACTAGGGTTAAGAGGTATAACCAGTTTAGATTAAAAATATCTCCAGCTGACTTTACTGCACCTATACCTGTTTATAGACACGGTACCTTGAAAATAAATTCCAGCACAGCTTTACAACAATAATAATTATGAAATGTCCTTTTACAATAGATCACGCGTTACAGTGAACTCTGTCAAAGAGCTGTGTATGACAATCTATCTGTTCAATAAAATACTTTACTCACCTGTTGAGTAATAACATTTACAGGCGAGTGACGCATGTACGCAAGAAGGTTGAATTAGGGTGAATTACCATAGTGAATAAGGCTAATACAAAAACACGTTTTGTAAGAAGGGTTGATGATGTATTGGCTCATTATTTAAATGTTGCGTATTTTTAACAAAAAAGTTACGTATGTCAAACCTTGTGCTGTTACTGGTCGTGTAGTGCCTGCAACTCTGCATATCCTTCTGAAGAATCCCAGTTCGCTGATCATTTCAGAGGAGTCATCTCCTGAGATTTATCTCAACTCAGCACTGTGGACTTCAGCCAACTGCTTTGGTGTTATTTAATGTGCATCCTTCAAATGAATGTGTGTGTATGTGTTTGTTTTAGGGCTGTCTGGTCTTAAGTGATGAGCTCAATCATACGTCTCTGGTTCTGGGTGCCCGAATCTCTGGCTCTACCATCCGTGTATTCAAACACAACAGTAAGTTCATGCAATTGTTTTGCCCACACTGAAGGTAAAAGCAAAACAATCAAAGCCAAATGGGATTATATTTAATGTTATACAGGATGGTGGACCGCTCCCTCATAACAGAACACTTTTGGTTGTGGAATAAATGAATCATAGGTAATACCTGTGAATATGCCTTTTGTCAATATTAATGAACCATTTGCTTTAAGATTTCCATTGTTAGAAACCCAATTATACAATTGAATGGTCGCGCAACACTCTCATTTTCCCCTGAGACGAGAGAAATCTGCTATTTACCTTTTTCACTTCCTCCTATAATGATGCAAAAATCGTCGTTTTATGTCATTGTAGTAGGAAATGTAAGAGAGGGGATTTCTGTAAAGACTACAAGCACTAGTTCTCACCATTTCAAACCCACCCATAGGGGGTTGGATCGAATGCGCTAACAGACCAATCACAGATCAGTGCCAGTGCGTCTGATTTCACCAGCAGAAACTTTTTGAAAATATGGACGAAGGTACTGAATACGCAGACGGTTGCGTTATGGAGGATTGGGATTAGTATCAGCCATCTTTTTTGGAAGCTAGGCTAGCAGGTTCTTGTTCTATGGAGAAAGCTGAGTAGTAACTTTAGGGGTTACCGTCCTCTTTTCCCGGACATGTCCGGCCGTCATTGTCCGGGATTCAGCTTTTGCTTTCTGCAGTCGCCATGCATTATTTACATGTACAGCTTTTGTTTCAATCTAACTGAATTTATTCTGATTGTTGAATCTGTATGTAGTGTTTACATGAACGCTAAACAAGTGATCGGTTGATGTGCGTTTTAACATTGCTCAGAAAATTCCCACTCCTCTGTGAGAGATACGAGACTGGTGCGTCTCACAGGTGTTGATTATCGCTAATCATGCCACCGGCCTCACGCCATTCTCCCACGGCCCTCACTCGTCCTGCTCGCCACAGTAAACATGATGAATGGCGACTGTGGAACGCAAAAGCCTAGACTAGTTACCTCACTAATAGCCTAGACTTGTTAAACTACTGCGCTCTGTTACCAGTAGGCGTGGCCTCCTAGGGCAGCGAAGCAAGTGCATTCTGGGAGTTGTTGTCTTTCATCCACATAAGCCAAAAATACATTTTCTGGCTTTTCTCAGTCTAGAAAGCTCCAAATTCAAAAATAATTTCACATTTCTTCTACATAAGTGACCCATTTTAAATACACATTCATCTTTCCAGAGGTGGAATGACCCTTTAACCATTACTTTCAGATATGCAGAGTCTGGAGAAGTTGCTTCGGGATGCTATCGTGCACGGCCAGCCTCGAACCCACCGGCCCTGGAAGAAGATCCTCATCCTCGTTGAGGGAATTTACAGGTACAGGAGATGTCTTTTCAGGCTTGAGCAGTGACCTGATTTTTGCAAAAGCGTATGCAAAGGGGAGTCTGGTTTGCATACTTTTTCTGGTTTAGAGGAAGGCCTTTTTGTTTAGAAATTGCCAGGGGCAAGCAATAATAATAATGATATCATATTTAGCACATGCACATTGTAATGGCAGAGGAGGATGGGATGGGACAATGTTAAAAAATAAAGCTGAAATGTAAATTTAAGTTACTGTTTTTATATAATCAGAGAATTTTCAAATCTTTTGAAAATATTGTTTACTTCCTGGCTATCAAATAGCTCAAAAGCACAACATTATAAAGACTCCATTTTCACATATTGCAATATCTAGTCCTCTATGAGTTTGCATTAATGTTACACCTGACCTGCGTTCTTCTTTTTTTAGCATGGAGGGCTCAATAGTACGACTTCCTGAGGTCATTGCCCTAAAGAAAAAGTACAAAGCTTACCTGTACCTGGATGAGGCCCACAGTATCGGGGCACTAGGACCGAGAGGCAGAGGTGTGGTGGACTACTTCGGCCTGGATCCATCTGACGTTGACATCATGATGGGCACTTTCACCAAGAGCTTTGGTGCTGCTGGTGGATACATCGGAGGAAAGAAGGTTTGTCCACAGTTAAAGCTGTCAATCCAAATTCCAGAGTTTATAAATGGCGTAATGAATAATTCTCACTCTCTTTTTTTATAGGAGCTGATCGATTACCTCCGGTTACACTCTCACAGTGCAGTTTATGCTACCTCAATGTCCCCACCAGTCACCCAGCAGATTATCGCTTCTATGAAGTGCATTATAGGAGAGGATGGCACCACATTAGGTGAGTTTAGAATTTTATTCAAGGTCAGTTCTAATAAATATTACTTGGGTGGAATAATCTTTGTGTGGGTTTTATTCAAAATAATATCTGTAATGTAATAGTCAAACCAAAATTTATTTAGACACCTTCAGCATTTTTCACATTATCACAGTTTATTCACTATAGTTTAGAAATGGTAATACAATATGATAAGAACTCACTGGTTTTGGCCATCCTTCTGTTAGACTGTCTCACAAATGAATTAGGTTGAATAGCTGTCGGCTGATAAATTTAAGTGCGCAATTAGATCAACCAATTACCAAGCAATGCTTAATTTTGTTCAGTCTGTAGTGTAAAAATGTCACATTAGCAATTAAAGAAAAACACTTCAGCAAAACATGGTCAGGTCAAAGTGTCTAAATAAATTTTGGTGTCAAATTTGTATAAATTTTACTGGTAGTCACTGTATGAAGAGTTTTTAAGTATAATATGTCGCAATTTACTTGATTTTGCTACCCTCACTTACATAAATGAACTAGTGTCCTGCACCCACTAGTAAAAAATAGGGGAAAATTATATCTGCTGTCTGAATACTTTTTGAATTGACTGTACCTAATGTAGTAGTTATAGTGTACTTGTATATTTATAGTATTTGTAATGTCAAAAAGAGCCAGTAGATGGCAGCATTAACTCAGAAAACTCAGTGTCCTATTATGTAAACAAGGTCCAGTTGTTCAAATAGTTTAAGTTGGATCAGACTAATCCAGATGTGGAAATCCCATGTTTTGCAGGATCAGGTCAAATCCATATTACTTTTGTGCTGGTTTTTCAAAGTGAAATAGGACTAGATCACCACCTTTTCAGATTACCAAATATTGTATTTACCCGTGCTAGGCTGCGAACTATGTAAAGAACTATAAGTGTTTCATTTGAAGAGAAAGAAATACAAACAAACATCTCCCTCCTTTTTCAATTTTCTTTAAACAGTCAGAGCCCTACAGAGGCACTAAAGGGACATGATGATGGGAACAAATATATGGAATGGGAGAAGAATTATATATTTGAATGCTTTAGCATTTTTTGGCAAAAAGTTTTGCATTCCCCCAAGAAACTTTGCGCTCACTGGCAAAGAACAAACATTGAGAGTGAATGCAAAAGCTTTAAAAATAATTTTTCCTCCCATCCCATCTCATATTTTTTTCTCCCATTACCATGTCCCTTTAGCCCTCATGTGACCCACAATTAAAAACAAAGATATACCTGCTATCTTTATAGTCCATTGTTTAGGATCACAGAAGATGGTTTCATTTGTATTATACACAAACACACAAGAAAGTACACAGGTGAACAGCATTTGACCCAAAGTACATTATGCAACAATGTTTGTTATAATAATAATAACTTTATTTATATAGCACTTTTAAATGCTTCACAAGAGGCAAAAAGACAAGAAGAGCATTACTAAATATAAAACCAAGAGCATACTTAATACATAAAAATAAAATAAAACCCCACAAGATTCTAAATAATTTACAAAGTAGTAAAAGCTATTCCATAACATTGGTGCCTTCACCGCAAAAGCTCTATTACCTTTTTATTTATATCTAAATCTTGGAACAGCCAACAGTCCATGATTTAAAGATCTGAGACACCTGACTGTTTCCTTAGATCTTAAAGGTTCTGCTACTTTTACACTCTTTGAGGAGCTTTTACACACTTTACACTCACTTAAAGGAACACCTGTTCAATTTTTAATTAATGCAATAATCAACCAATCACATGGCAGTTGCTTCAATGCATTTAGGGATGTGGTCCTGGTCAAGACAATTTCCTGAACTCTAAACTTAATGTCAGAATGGGAAAGAAAGGTGATTTAAGCAATTTTGAGCGTGGCATGGTTGTTGGAGCCAACGGGCCGGTCTGAGTATTTCACAATCTGCTCAGTTACTGGGATTTTTACGCACAACCATTTCTAGGGTTTACAAAGAATGGTGTGAAAAGGGAAAACCATCCAGTCCTGTGGGCGAAATTGCCTTGTTGATGCTACAGGTCAAAGGAGAATGGGCCGACTGATTCAAGCTGATAGAAGAGCAACTTTGACTGAAATAATCACTCGTTACAACCGAGGTATGCAGCAAAGCGTTTGTGAAGCCACAACACGCACAACTTCAACAGCAGAAGACCCCAACGGGTACCATTCATCTCCACTACAAATAGGAAAAAGAGGCTACAATTTGCAAGAGGACAGTTGAAGACTGGAAAAATGTTGCCTGATCTAAAGAGTCTCGATTTCTGTTGAGACATTCAGATGGTAGAGTCAGAATTTGACGTAAACAGAATGAGAACATGGATCCATCATGCCTTGTTACCACTGTGCAGGCTGCTGGTGGTGGTGTAATGGTGTGGGGATGTTTTCTTGGCACACTTTAGGCCCCTTAGTGCCACTTGGGTATTGTTTAAATTCCACGGCCTACCTGAGCATTGTTTCTGACCATGTCCATCCCTTTATGGCCACCATGTACCCATTCACTGATTGCTACTTCCAGCAGGATAATGCACCATGTCACAAAGCTCGAATCATTTCAAATTGGTTTCTTGAACATGACAATGAGTTCACTTTACTAAAATGGCCACAAATCTCCATCAACTGCAAGATGCTATCCTATCAATATGGGCCAACATTTCTAAAGAATGCTTTCAGCACCTTGTTGAATCCACGTCGAATTAAGGCAGTTCTGAAGGCGAAACGGGAGTCAAACACAGTATTAGTATGGTGTTCCTAATAATCCTTTAGGTGAGTGAATATGTGAATAACATTATCTTTAAAACGATCCTAAAATGAATTGATAACCATTGTAGTGAAGCTAAAACTGGACTGACATTAGTACATCTACGGACATCTAGTTATAGTACGTAATCTAACAGCAGCATTTTGTCCCATTTGAAGCCGTGTTAAATACTTTGATTTAAAGAAGAAAACAGGGTGTTACAATAATCCAGGCAAGATGAAATAAAAGCATGAACAACCATCAAATTTTTAAATCTGTCTTGGAAATAGTTCTTAACTAATAAAAACAAGATTGAACAATTGAATCGTTTATAATATTCAAAATTTTAAATAGTCAAAATAAACACCCAGATTTTTTACTATCTGTTGAATTTTGGGAAATATGTAATCAACCTTAATTTTATTAAAGCCCTGACCATATGACTACTTCAGTTTTATATAGCTGTTTGTTATATCATTAATAACCACAACGCTTTGTTTTCAATATATTGCATGTATGAACAAATACTCACATGTTAAGAGCATACAGAAAGGACTAATGGAACCAAAGAATTGCCTGGGCAATCAAAAGAAGTCTCATCGAAACTCGGCAATTAGTTGGATCAAATTTTGAAAATGGGTTGTTCAAAATAAGGGGAAGAAAAGGATTCTGAAATTGGATTAGATCACAAAATCCAGTCTTGGTTTTTATTGGGATCTAAATCGTCAGATTGTGTTGTTCGAAACTCTTTTTAAAAGTCTTTAAATAAATGTCAGGAACAAAAATGTATCAAACCTTTGTACTAAGATGATTAACCTTCCAGTGTTATTTTTGTTGTTGTTGTTGAAAGAAAAGCGATTAGAATGCAGTGCATATTTTGCATATCGAAAGCCATTCTGATGCATTTTCGGGACACAGTGGCTTCTGAAATCAAGCTTGCGTAGCTATTAGCAGGAATTATTTGTGTCAAATTACTTGAATTCCTAGAACTTCATGAAAATTTCCAGTGTTGAAAAGTGCTAATTATCAGCAGTCACACAATCTTTTTGAGTTTGTTTAGGAAAAGTAAACTCGATGACTCAGCGATTGGTTACACATGCTAACTTCATCTCTGCTGACAGTTTGAGGCAGCAAACTCAGTTTCACCCCTGATTGATTCAGCAGGGCGTTCGTTTGGAAAACCACATCTATACCCCAAACACACACACACCGCGTCTGGAAACTCTTTAAGCCCTTGTGAGGCCTTAATGTGAGAGAAAGAGTGCGAGCTTTCCTCTTTGTGGGACAATGGATGCTGAAGGACCTTGAAGAATTAGTGTGTTGTTCCTTTAGCGCTAGGGCAGTATACCCAAGTCATGGGTTATATTCCAAAGTCATGGGATCACACACACTGATAAAATGTACAGTGTGACACACATTAAAGGAGTAGTTCACTTTAAAAAAAATTTACTGATAATTTACTCACCCCCAACTTAGTCATCCAAGATGTCCTTGTCTTTCTTTCTTCAGTCGAAAAGAAATTAAGGTTTTTGATGAAAACATTCTAGGATTTTCTCTATATAATGGACTTCAATGGGAACCAAACGGTTCAAGGTCCAAATGAGAGATTCAGTGCAGCTTCAAAGGGCTTTAAACAACACTTTTTCATTTAAGCACTTTTGGTTGACCCTTGAGTTCATGCGCTCAACAGGCATGTCTGTGATTGGCTACAATTACAATGCAGAAACACATTGTAAGTTATGTCTTTTGATGCAGCTGGGGTAAAATTAATATTATGCTGTGATCAACATTTTTCATGCTTAGTAATTGCGGCAGCTGTAATGCTAAAATGCTAGTTCCTGTTATGCTAAAATACAAAATGTAAACCATCAGACATGGCAAACCTACTCAGGAACCTGTTCATCTTATCACCTCATCTAGTTGCTAATTAAAAACGTAAGTTTTCTAAAATAAAAAAATGTTTCAGAATTAGTGTTGCGCTATGGGTGTGTGTAATTTAACATTGTAGAAGAAAACGTCAAAGGATCGTCAAGTTATGGTTACCACAGGCTTTGTTTTACACATGAATCAAATAACCTCATGATAAAATCCCATAAATTAGTCTTCCGGTTCTCTGACATCATTCCTGCCACTCTCTATTACCCAGCACTCGTGCGAGGACATGTTTTGTTTGTTTGTTTTTTGTAATAATAGTGTAATTTTATTTATACTCAACATACTCAACATATATGTCTCTGATTGGCCACTGTGTTGACATGCTCAACATATATGTCTCTGATTGGCCACTATGTTGACAAGCTCAGCATGTCTCTGATTGGCCATTGTGTTCACGTGCTCAACCAATATGTCTCTGATTGGCCATTGTGTTGACACGCTCAACATATATGTCTCTGATTGGCCACTTTGTTGATGCGTGTTTATTTACATGCACTGACTCTTTCACTAATCTTAACAGCCAATCAGAGTTCTCTCTTTCCCCAATGGCCCGACGCGATTCAACATGTCGAATCGGGCGAGACAAAGCCGACGATGACTATTTTCAGTCAGCGGAACTGTGCGTATCACACCGAGGAAACTTAGTTGGCCAACGCACAAAATCTGCCAGACGGCTGACCATCAGTTTGGTGTGTTCCAGGCTTTAGAAAAGCATCAGAAAACACAGCAGCTAAATGATAGAAGGAATTTACCCTTATTCAGACAAAGTCGATCGGCAAACCCTTCTGTATACTGGCGGAGGTTGTTGAAGTGGGCATCCTTGAAGTGCTTCGGGTCACGACATCCAACAACCGAACATTTTGACTTGCCCTCTCGTAACTTCTGCATCATTGAGCTTGGACTACAAAATCAGAGTGAGAAATAATAATGGCAGATGTGAAGTGTTGGACCGGTAGTCAATGTCCTTATTTGTCTGTTCCGCTGCAAATACTGTGACGTAATTGTTCAAAAAACGTAATAGAGAACAGAAAAATCAGGTTGAAAAATATGACCAAAACAGAATATAAAGATCTAAACGAAGCACCTGAAGAGAATAATTTCATCTTTTCTGTACTTATAAACACTCCAAATCTAAAACAAAATGCATTTAAGGGCTAAAAAAGTGGATTTTGCATGATATGTCCCCTTTAAAGCGAGCCGTACCGTACCATACCATGCAGTGGAAAAGCACCACAAGTGAACTGTACCGAGCCGAGCTGTACCGTACCATGCAGTGGAATTGGCCACTGTGTTGATGCACTCAACATTTATATCTCTGATTGGCCACTGTGTTGTTAAAACACTCAACATAAATGTCTCTGATTGGCCATTGCTGGTATCGTCACATTTTTAAATGTCAGTACTGATTTGATACCGAACCCGGTACTTTTTGATCTTCTACTGGAAGAATGCCACTTAATTAATTTCCTAATAAAATACCTGTTGAATACAACAGTTGTTCCATTGCGGTTTTAGAGCAAGACTAAAGGCGGGCGTACACGGTGTGATTTTTTTTATTGATTTTTTTTGCTGTTTTACGATCTCGCAGATGATTTTTTCACTCGGGAGAAATCGCGTGTAAATCGGTTATGTTCGCATGTCGCGGCTCGTATCGTGTGCGAGGAAGATACGAGCCAAGCACCTCTCTAACCTCCCGATAATTTTTAAGCATGTCTAAAAAGTTCGGGAGCTGTCGGCTTGCATTCGTGAGGTGTATGCGGTTGAATGAGCCGATTTGTCGATCTATCTGAACTTGACCAATCAGGAGCTGAGTAAATCCACAGAAGAAAGACAAAAATGGTGTGGACTACTAGAAACACTGCTTCAATTAATGTTTTTATGATGACTTTGTGAAAGGTTAACTATACAGCATTGTTCCTACTGGCCAGTACTTCTATTTCATTCTGAAACATCTGTAGGCTATTATGCTATTGTTTTTGATAGTGTTATGCATTTCTTACAGATTCTTACACGTCATGATGATCATTACGTTTGTATCTTCCTAAAAGCAATTACAGTTTGTTTACAGCCTAAGCTTTTTTTTATTAATGCCGACAGAACAATGTTGCCAGATATTGCTACGAAAAACAAAGCAAAAATGAACAATTTTTTTTTATATATAATTATATAAAATTTGAAATAAGTTCAAAGCTTGTGTTTTGGAAATAAGATTGATATATTACAAACTAGGGCTGCACGATTAATCGTGCGATGTTGTTATGCGCATCTAATCATTAAAGCCGGTTCCTTGATTAGCAGTAAATCACCTTCACCTGCTTTCAGATGGAGCGGCATTTACTACAAAGAGCCGTAGTTAACTGACGAGCGTAGTTATGAATTTATAACTTAAAATTTTATAACTTAAAATTTTATAACTAAAAAACACACAAGGGTGACCGGACGTCCGTTTCCCGGTGCTGAAAATGAGCCTATAGCAAAATAATCACGGCTTGTATCAATATTTTATATGCAGTTACGAGAGAGTTTTTAGCGCGGAACTTCGTGTCAATTTCTTCGAAAATTCAGCAGGTCGTAATATCGTGTCGTAGATCACTGCCTCCGTACGATTTTTGGATAAACACACTGCGTAACGTGTGCCTGGACATACGATCTTCCGACCATCAGAATTCGTACCGTGTACGCCCGCCTTAAGTATTTATTTAAAAATATTTACGAGCAAAAGTAAAACGCTGGATCAGCATATTTTGTGATCCTGGAACAACATTCCTGTCTGAAGTTTTTCCCTTATCGCTACCCCTAAACCTACCCATACATTTTCCCTAAAATCAGAGGGAAATGATGTAGAAGCACTTAACCCTGGTTGTAAGACATACATTGTAAACTTGTCCCTCTAATCTGATTGGTTGATTGGAATGTTGTTCCAGGATTAACAAAGACGTTCATCCAGGAACATGTTGCACTTGGTGAAATCATTACATTTCCTCATAGCTGCTGTGGGTTGACTTGTTAAATTTTCTCTTCAAGCCTCTACCAATATCCTCGATCCTGAATCTTGTGAGAGAGCTTTCCTCTCTCTGGAGCCCCTCACTATGAATGGAATGTCAAACAAGTGGAAACTAATACAGGAGAGTATATCTCGACCTCTCCCAGAGGATCATTCTGCCGTGTTCAAAGTGGATTTGAATTCCTTTGGCTTCAGATAAAACGACCTCCCCATTTTCATTTGCCTTGTGCTGGTATGGAACTTGCGGAGGTAGCATGTTTGCGATTTAGCTTTTCGTCATTCCTGTTGGTGGTTATGAATTATGTATGAATGACGCAATAAAAATAACAAAAAACCTTGCTTTGATAATTTTTTTTCACCACGTGAAAGTTGTAAGTCTGAGCACTTACAAATGTAACCACACACCTCTCTCTCTCTCTCTAATAACCCGCACAATTTGAGCTATAATTCATGTTCATGCTACAAAACGTGTGGGATAAGTTACACGCTGAAATTTACAACTTATGATATGAAGTATGAGCAATAGTAAGCACTAAACCAAGCAAGCACCATTAATAACAATGAAAAGCAAGAACACAACGGGTCAGAAGCTGGTTTTCATTGATGATAATGAATTATATTTTCTCTTTTATGCAGGTCAGGAAAGACTCTGTCAGCTGTCAGAAAACACAACCTACTTTCGCAGGAGATTACATGAGATGGGTTTTATCATCTATGGGAACAATGACTCCCCTGTTGTACCCTTGATGCTTTACATGCCAGCTAAAATCGGGTCAGTGTCACTTTTTGTTCAACTGAATCATGGCTATTGTATGTGATAAGATGCTAGCTAGAGGATTAAACAGATTATTTTTAATGATTTCCAGGGAGCATTTGTGTGGATGTGCGTGTATGTGTGTACCTGGTATTCCCAAAGTTTTGAGGTCCTCACTAGGATAGTAATGACCGTTATTTTTGACCTTGTGGGGATATTTTTTTGGTCCCCACATGGAAAACAGTTTATAAATCATAACGTTTTTTGAAATTGTAAAAATGCAGTTTTTTACTTTTTTACTATATCCTTTCACCAAAGATTTTTGGTGAAAGGATATAGGTAAAAACCATTATGTCTATGGAAAGTCTACAATAAAAAAAAATAGAAATGTGTGTGTGTGTTTAATGAATACATTTTGTGTGTTTGCTGTTTAGAGCATTTGGGCGGGAGATGCTGAAGAGGAACATTGGCACAGTGGTGGTTGGGTTTCCCGCCACACCCATCATTGAATCCCGTGCACGTTTCTGTGTTTCTGCCGCCCACACAAGAGAAATGCTTGACACAGTGAGTATCACATGAACACTAATGAAATACTAATTGCAAAAGTAATGACAAAAAAAGTCTTTGATTTGTTTTTCCATTTTGATTTCGGGATAAAATGGTATCCTGTTTAATTAAATTCACCCATCAATCTGTTTGTGTATTAGGCATATGGAGAGAGAAAAAACATGCAAGTTATGAATAAAAATGTCTCTTTTTAACTTACAAACTCAACTTTACCTATTGGCGCTCATAAACTGTTAATTTCGATAGCAAATTTTGATTTAGTTTTAGTTTGACTAAAATGCCATTTAGTTGGTCATATTTTAGTCATCCGAATTGTTTTGGTTTTAGTCGGCTAAATATCAAAAAGATTTTGTCTACTAAATCTAATGCTACGTTCACACCGGACGTGAATAGTGCGTCAAATTTGCGTCTACCGCGTCTAGTTTGACACTTGACCACTTTGTGTTAATTTGCGCGTCAAGAGCGAAACCCGTTAGCGGCCATATTTTTTTTATGTTGGTCGAGCATTCATCGAGAGATTTATCGCAATCTCTCAATATTCATTGGAGAGCTAGAACAGCGGCATGGGGATCACCATGTGAGCAACCAGCTAGGCTCCTGATTGGTTGACGTGACGTGAATTGACGCCAAAGTTCAGATTTTACAACTCTGGCGGCAGAAGCGAATTCGCGTCAAACGTGTGAATGCACAAATGGCACTAACGAAAATCATTCGCGCGTAACGTGCTTAACGCGCCAGACGCTCAAATTCGCGCCATTCGCGGTGAAATTGACGAGCGAATGAGGCGTATTCGCGTCTTCCATGCCACGCTCTTTACCTCATTCGCGCCGCAGGAATTTTTTACGTGCATAACGCGTCTTTGCATTGACTTAACATTGAAATCATTCGTGCCTGACGCGCTATTCGCGTCCGGTGTGAACGCACCATAAGTCAGTGCGAGAAACAAAAAATAAATACAATAGAACAAAGATGCAAATGAAATAAACAGTGCTTTAAGTTTGTCAGTTTTTCGTCAGGGAAAAAATGACTTTGACGAAAACTATGGTGGGAAAACCGTCAACGAAATCAACACCTTTTATGTTAGATCTGTACTCACTCAACCCCACTGCTAATGTTTTCAAAGCACACGAAGCGGCAGAGACCGCAAATCATTCATCTATGAAACTCTGACTCACCTCACAGTCCACCAGAGTACATAAACATTAAAGGAATAATTCACGCCAGAAATAAACATTGTCACCATTTAGCAAACCCACCCTACCAAACGTGTTCAAGTGTTAATAACTCCAGCGTCTCTTCTTTACTCTTTCAGGCTTTAAATGCCATCAGTGAAGTCGGGGATCTTCTCCAGCTGAAATACTCCAGAAAAAACAGGCCGGGGAGTGAAGGATCTGACTGTTTTCGTATCTGGAGAGCCACCAGGACTAGCACTTTCTCACGACGGTCGTTCTTCCAGCCCAGAGCCACATGTTTTTTTCCTATTTGTCTGTTTCTTGTCTTAACTTATTTGGCGTTTTCATGTTGATTCATTTCAGTGGATACTCATTGAAGCCCACTACTTGACCAAATTTCAAGTCTTACCTCTGGGTTCAGTAGCCAATATTCATTTCAACGTGCAATATCAACTTAATAGAGACTTCACGTCTCGAGTGTTCAGCATAAGAAATGACCCTGGAGAAAAATGAATGTGCATTAGCATGTTGTTCAACCTTCTACATTGTGTAAAAACACACAAATCATTTTCTGATATTTTATACAAAATATTTGTAGGGGTTTTGATTTCCATATAAAATATCTAAAACAAGATAAATTTACTCAGGGTTAGATTTTTTTTTCTCCTTTTGCAAATAATGCTTTGTTAATTGATATTAAGTAAACATCTTTTTACTTAATATTTATTAAGAACATTTAAAAAAGTGCATTTAAGAAGAATAAATTAAACAATATGGCAATGGGGAACAATTTAATACAGTTTGCTTTAAGGAGAATTTAACTATAATGAGGTTTTGATTTTGCTAGAAAAAAAGGACAGAAATCTTGATTATGAAAATGATTTTTGCCGTGTGCAGAAAATCACAATGACCCACACACTCCCATAGAAATGGCACCTTTAGCAAGTGTCCACTTTTAATGAGAAATAAGCTTGATGTATAAACTTCTGAAGGAGAGAATTTATTATAACTTCTAGCTTAAGTAAATAAGAATGTGACTCTTCATATCCATATAAATATATTGACACGTGTTATTAATACATTGCAGTGTATCTGCATTTAACGTACTTTGGTATTTTAGGTCTCCAAATCTTAATCTTTTCAAAATGCACATTTCATTGCATTGAGTAAGCTTTCTATTATGGAAAGCTATGATGTTTTATCTTAATGAATTGTGGTACCTTCTACAAATAGGGTACAGTTTGGCGTCCCTCATCTGTATCCTCCTCATCATTTGCTCTCTAGTTTAGATTTAACTAAAACAAGGGAACAAAATATTACAGCGTGTCCACGATTTAGTGAAACGAGGGAACAAATGATTATATTGTGCACACGATTTAGCAAAACAAGAGGACGAGTAATTCTATTGTGTGCATGATTTACTGGGAACAAAAATGTGCTAACATTAGTAACGAATTGTTAATTCGTAAATGAGTAAATATAGAGAATGACACAAATTGGGATATTAAACTGTATTTAGACAAGTTCCAAATTTTGGTAATAGGCTTAAGAACAGCAAACTGCCTTTCACTCACCATCTGTAAAACGCTTTTTTCCTTTCTTCATTTTTATATATTGTTTTTAGAGTTTCAGGCCAACTATTTGTACTCTATTTGTGGAAAGTGCCTCTATGTCTGTCTTGAATATCTGTTACGGTTTGCACTTCTCGCGATTACCGCTTTGATATCTTAGCCAGGGCATTTCAAAAAAGAAATCTTCAAGCCGACAGAGTTAGGCTGACATTGTTCATTCAACATTTCATTACGTCTGTTGTTAACAGACAGCAGTGAAAAGATGTTCATGTTGCTATTTTGACATTAAGAGTGAAGAGTATCTATTTTATATAATCTATTATTTAAACCTGTCTTGTGTTCTAACAAAAGTTTTAAATACGGGTCACTGATATATAAAGAGCACTGTCAAGTCTGTAATGTATGTATGATGATTTGGCTTATGAATGCCTGTCGAATGTACTTTTTTTTCTCCCCTTTTTGTGTCCTCAAGTTTTGTTCTTAATCGGAAAGGCAGCTCTAAATATGTCTGACTGCAGATGTATGTAAGTGGGACTCTGACCTCAGAGCTACTGATGACTGTTAGGAGATGCAGATATGACGTTGGCAAATGCGTTATTAATAGCCTCTATAAATGAAAGCAATGCCACTGAACTGCATTTGACTTAAGCCAAAGGGCATTCCACAGTTTATCTTTTTCCTTTTCCTCTGTTTGTTTCTTAACCATTTTGAGTTGGATTTTTTTTTAATGAAATGTACATTGTTGTCAGACTTGGTACGTGTAAAAAAAACTGGCATTTGTTTCTGAAGATAATTAAAAAACATATCTTGAAATGTTAGAAAAGTGTGTTTGTTTTTCAGAGAAATCCAGAGTAATTATCAAATCTCAGAATTTGCAGTTAATTAACAGTGACCATTTACTTACATTGTATTATTTTTTTTCCTACTATGGTCAGTGGTTACTGACAGAAAAAACTGAGAGTGTGAAATAAAAACTCTGAGCAGTGTGTTAAATGAACACTGAAGCGGAGTTAAAGTTAGTGAGATAATAAAGTGAATAATAAGGAATTGTGTCACCATTATGGTGATCAGTGTTTGTTTTAGTTGGGCTTTTGACCCTTAATCCATTAACTTTAGATTTTGTTAATACTGTACATTAGTTATAACAGCCAGGTGAACACATGGACAATGTGATCAATCTGATGGTATTGGTTGTGTTTTAACAATCATTATTTCACAATAATTTGACCTGAACTCCCAGAAAGCCCAATCTCTGAAATTAATTTCACTTTATTAATTATACTCAATTATTGACTTCAACATTAACTTTAACACCGCATTCAGTGTTTATTTAACACTCTGCTCAGAGTTTATTAATTCACACTCTCAGTGTTAATTTAACAATGGGGATTTTGTGAACTGTCTGGTGGAACAAAGAATCCACCATAAATATGTAACGTAATACATATTTTGCATATTTATGGCAGTTACTTATTTGAAGGTCCACTTTAGACAATACTAACTATAAGTGTCTTGCAACTATGTCAGCTATAACTCTCATTAGTGTAGACTAAGTTGCAAAGACAAAGTTTCTTCTAGTTATTTGAATAAACAGCACTGCACTCGAGAGCTACTGCTCACCAGATCTGGTGTATTTCATGTTTAAATGCAGAGCGTTTTATCTACCGCTGGAGTTCTCTATTGTCGTCATTGTAGCCGTTTACATTCCTCTACAAGTCAATGATAAGCAGGCGCTAGCACCGCTATATTCAGTCATTAGTAAGCATCAGGATGGTCACCTGAACACAGCCTCTGCATAATAGCAGCAGCTTGCAATCGTAATGATAAAATTTGTGGAGCACTTTCTGTAGATCCGCCTGTGCAGCGTACACCAACATTAAAGGGATAGTTCACTTTGAAATTAATTTTTGATATGTTTTAGCTTACCTCAAGGACATCCAAGATGTAGGTGTCTTTGTTTCCACAGTATTTTCAATTTTGACATTTTTCAGTCAAACTATTGTTGTCTATCAGTCATACAATGAAGGCTAAGGAAGTCCACTTGTTTCGTGTCTTAGGCCATCAATGTGTACTTACATTTACGAGTCATTTAATCATGTTTAATTTGGACTTCTCTGTGCATGCTTTTTGAGGTGGACCCCATAGACCTCCATAATGTGACTGATAGACTCAAACGGTTTGACCTAAAAATATCAAAATTAAAACTACTGTGAAAACAAAGACACCTACATCTTGGATGCCCTTGAGGTAAGCCAAAACATATCAAAAATTAATTTCAAAGTGAACTATCTCTTTAAGTTGTAAATGGACTGTGTGTTTGGCATGCTTTTTTGATAAAAAAATGCATATTTCACCTCCAATTGTCAGGCTAAGGACAACATTATTGTTTTCTAGTCTTGGAACCTACTTTATTGGACTCCTTGACCACAAAAATGTACACGTTGATACCAAATTTGTCATTATAGCTATAACAGAAGCAAAGATATGGGGCTCTCAAGTATGATTGGTGGCATTAAAAAAAATGTGCATATATAAAAAAACAAAATGTGATCTCACTTGTGTCTTAGGATAAATTTATTTCTATTGCCATAAGGTACTTCCATACCAAAGGGGACATTTGCATCATGACTTAAAGTCAAAAGTCGCTTAACCTCTCTATTATATGATACGTTTAGAAAAGCATCAGAAAACATAGCAGCTAAATGACCAGTGATGAAACTCAAGAACAATAATACTGCTGACGTGTAACGTTACTTCAAAAACTAAAACAAAGAAAGACAAAGGTACTGCTCAACCATGACCACCATGTGTTTTAAGAAAGTAAAGTACTTTATTCTTATTAATGATATTTACAGCTTATCGAAATGCTCTGTTCATCATCGAAAAAGAAGGAATTGACCCCTCATTCAGACGAAGTCGAATCGGCAAACCCTTCTTTATACTGGCGGAGGTTGTTAAAGTTGGTATCCTTGAAGTAAGTGTTTCACACACACAAAAAAATGACTTTACCGAAAGATGTGGGTACATTTCCTTGATAAATATAACTCAACCAGGCACTTCGAAGAGGTTCTGATGCTGGGAGACGGTGTAATGAAGTGTGTGTGTCACTACATCCAACAACCAAACGTTTTGACTTGCCCTCTCGTAACTTCTGCATCATTGAGCTTGGACTACAAAATCGGAGCGAGAAATAATAATGGCGGATTGCGCAAGTGTTGGACCGGAAGTCAATGTCCTTATTTGTCAGTTCCGCTGCAAATACTGCGACATAATTGTTAAAAATATGTCATAGAAAACAGAAAATATGCAAAATATGACCAAAACAGAGTATTAGGATATAAACGAAGCACCTGAAGAGAATAATTTCAACTTTTCTGTACTTATAAACACTCCAAATATACAACAAAATGCATTTAAGGACTAAAAAAGTGGATTTAGCATGACATGTCCCCTTTAAATTGGGTGACCCAGCCAGCTATAGACAGCGTGTCGAGGCCCACTTCAATAGTTCTGACACTACGAGTGTGTGGCAAAGACTCAGAAGAGTGCACTTGCTCTCCTCCACAAGACACTCACCTCTCTGAACGACTATCGACCAGTGGCCCTCACTTCAGTAGCCATGAAGTGTTCTGAGAGACTTGTACTCTCGCACATCAAAGACACATGCCTGCCTCACTCGATCGCATCTAAAATGAACAGGTCCACAGAGGACACTATATCCCTGGCTGTCCACACGGCTCTGAATCATTCAGACACACAACACGTATGTATGCTGTTCGCAGGCGTTAGCTCGACATTTAATACTGTCAAACTCATCTAAAACTCCACCAGCTAAGGCCTGAGCACACTGTTCTGCATTACAATTCAAGATTCCTGACAAAGCACTTTCAGGTAGTGCAAATGGGCCCCTATTAAAGGGATAGTTCACTGAAATGTATTTTTGATATGTTTTAGCTTACCTCAAGTGCATCCAAGATGTAGGTGTCTTTGTTTCCACAGTAGTTTCAATTTTTATATTTTTAGGTCAAACCGTTCTTGTCTGTCAATCACATAATGCAGGTCTATGGTCACCACCTCAAAGAGCATGCACAAAGAAGTGAGAACTAAACATGATTTAATGACTCATAAATGTAAGTACACATTAATGGCCTAAGACACAAAACGAGCGGTTTGTGTGAGAAAACGAACAGTAATTATATCGTTTTTACCTCTTGTAACCACAGCCACGTCCAAGTGATGTGAAGGCAAGGGCAATTCGTTCTGCGCAAGCGTCGAAAAGCGCCGGAAGTGATTTCTTGCGCGGTTGCGGAAAAAAAAATCTACGTTGTCTGTTAATATATCAAAATCGTCTTCCATTGCAAATTCCTGTATATCTAAATATGTTTAGATCTCCACAGTGAAGGGTAACACTTCTGAAATCTCTGTGTAAACAATGAGTGACGTACACGCGCAAGAGATCACTTCCGGGGCTTTCTGGCGCTTGCCGGACGTGACTGTAGCCATGTTTCCATCCACATTTTTTATCCGAATTAAGTGATATCGAATGAAAAATGCCTTTTGGAAACAGTAAAATTCTATGAAATTTCATGAAAATCGACTCAAATGAAATACGTTCGGTCTCATCGGATTTTCTCTTGATCGATATACGGCTAATGCGATAAAAGCTGATGGAAACATTACTTGCCGAATAAATAATGAATTGCGATTAAGTTTTATGACCTTTTATGGTTGCAACACGTCAGAAGACGAGTTCATTTCTGTCTGTTTGCGCACACATGGCAGATGTCAACAAAGACAGATGTAAGTGGACAAAGCAAAAAAAAAAATGCTTCAACCAAAGGGTTATGAACCACGATCTCCCAGAACTGATGGAGCGCTGTCGTTCCCACAGCACAGTCGCCTCCGCTGTCGTCGGGCATTTACGTGCATCGGCATCATCATAGCAATGTTTATAGCGTTGTTTTTTTCTTAGGTTAGTTTTGCTTGTTTTTAGGTGGCTTGGTTGAGTTCTAATGTAGAATATGGTCTGTTATTTCTGGTTAACAGACTGTGGCGCTTCTATAACACACCGTTGCCATGGACGCAGTTCAGAGACGGAACAGACTATTTTCTTTAGCAGAAGCAATACTCGTTTTTAAATCAATAAACTCGTTTTTAAGTCAGTATTTTGTGTCAAATTATTGATTTATTTATTTGGTTGATTTATATGTAATAAGCAGGATAATATATAGCGAGGCGGTTGTTATAGCGAATACAACCCCTTCAACAACTGCCTCGCATACATTATCCCATACATATGTCGCTATCAGCTGGCACATAAGCATTATTAGGTTTCAACTTGTGTAATACTTGATCATTTGTTGGTAGATGGCGCGATCCGTTTTGTCTAACAAAACTTTGTTCGTGTAAGGATCCATTAACTGGACTGCTATTTTCCTCCTGGTCGGCAGGTGGCGCTTCTCACGTGATTCCTGCTGAACACTACTTCTCATTATGCCTGATGTATCACACCTGTGTCTTGCCCTATTTAAGTGTGTTTGTGCCATGCTTTATTGTTCAGTCTTGAGCCTATGTTACCAGTTGCTAGCCAGCCTGTTAATGTTTAAGTTTATATCATTGGACCCTTGTGTCTGTGATTTCTTTTACTGTTTCTTGGAAGCCTGGCTTCCTTTGTTTTGTTGTACTTTTATCAGTAAAGACTTTCTTTCTTCGAAGATCTATGACTCCTTGCTTTTTGACCATCTCTGCTCTTGGATTCATCCATTGGGGAGTTAGCTCAATCTGTTAATTCAGTTACTTTGAACACAAGAGACCCGAGTTCAATCCCCACCTAGAACAGCCTCGTTACAGCTCGCAAAAGTTTGCTTGAATGTTGTTCGATTCAGTGCGAAAATGAATGGAAACACCTTAAAATGTCTTAAATCTATTCGATATACCAATTTGATCGCAAAACAGCATGTGACGTTGTTACGTACAGGTTTTTATTCACTTTAAAGCTGTTTGATGGAAACACACTTTCACCAGCTTTATTCGCATGTGTTTTTTACCGAACTACATAATTCGATTGACAAGTAGATGGAAACATGGCTTGTGATAGGGTAAAAACGTGAAGAGGTAAAAACTATATAAATACTGTTCGTTTTCTCACACAAACCGCTCGTTTCGTGTCTTTGGCCATCAATGTGTACTTGCATTTACGAGTCATTAAATCATGTTTACCATGATTACCAAGACCAATACCATAGTGAAGTTTGCAACTGTAGTGAGGCTGATCCCAGCTTAAAAAGGAGGCACAGAATTTGGCAGATTGGTGTTTGAAGAAACATTGGAAAGACCAAGGAGCTCATTATCCCAGGATGGGAATTAGCATCCTTTTCCTGGGTGCTTAGGTTACAGAGGACCTTATGGACCACAAATGCCACTGCACAAGTAAAAAAGGCACAGCAGCCAGCGGTGGCCGCTCTAAATCAATCTGAGAAGAACACACAATGCAACGAATCACCCACATTTTCTGCTAATGCGTACTCTGTATACTTACAGATTATGGCACATGACAGTAAACATTATTTACAATTTATGAACTTACGTATGTGCAATACTGTATTGCTAAGGTACTGCCTATTGCACTATATCACTTTATAACAATATACTACTGCTGCATCAATGTTTATACTGTTTACCATCATAATATACTGTTTGTTTAATCTGAACATACATGTCACACTGATGTTGTTTTAAAGTACTCTTGCACTACCTCATTTGATAACATTATACTGTGGCTGCACTGCTGTTTATATTGGTATTCTACTAATTATGTATTATTATTTACTGTTATAGTTATCTATTAGAGCTGATAACCCCATTCCCTTGTGTAGTGCTTACAATGACAATAACGGTTTGTATTCTTCTTAAAGGGATACTCCACTTTTTGGAAATAGGCTCATTTTACCACTCCCCAGAGTTAAACAGTTGAGTTTTACCGTTTTCAAATGCATTCAGGCGATTTTCTGATATTTAGAAGAATGTCAGTAACTAGACAGTTTCTGGTCTCATTGACTTCCATAGTAGGATGGTAGTCAATGAGAACCAGAACTGTCATGGTTGTTCTTCTAAATATCAGGAAATCGGCGTGAATGCATTTGATTAAAAACTCAACTGTTTAATTCTGGGTAGTGGTAAAATGAGCCTATTTCCAAAAAAGTGGAGTGTCCCTTTAAAGTGGAACATCGAAAATAGAATGTTACATTCATGACTAATTTAAACAGAATTATGGATGCACTTGCAAGCAGTTTTTTTTTACATTTCTTTAAATTTCAGTTTCAGTTCAAATTCTACTTTCTTTAAATGTAAAGCCAAAGGCTAAGTTATGCATTCTGCGGGATTCTTCGTATAATGTGGGTATAGCCAAACAGCTGATGGACCCCGTTGACTTCCATAGTATTTTTTCCATGCTATGAAAGTCAGATGGGGTCATTTAGCATTCTTCAAAATAGTTTGTGTTCAGCAAAATGAACAAGTCATACCAGTTTGGAACAACTTGAGTGTGAGTAAATTATTTTAATTTGTGGGTGAACAATCCCTTTAATTCAGTTCTGAGTGGGGAACAAACACTTTCTCACCTGAACGGAAATGAAACTTCATACTCGCACGCACCTTGCAGATACATGAGCATCACTGGTTCTGTCACATGCGAGGAAACGATTCTCCTCCCATTGCTGACCCCTCTGGAGATCATCGGACCGTCCTGCGACTGTGCCACTAATGCGTGCAGACTCAGCTTTACAGCTCAACTCCATACCCTTCTCGTTTGGCACTTGATACCATTTACCATAGTGATGTGTGTCAGCAATGACTCATGACATGATGCCAATGACATCTTTTAGAGTAAGAGAACACAAAGTTGTGTAGTTGAATAAGGGATGCACTGGTGCGGACTGAAGAGGGGGAGACCAGCAGTCGCTACTTAAACTGAGAGACGATCAATCTACATGGGCAGACAGACAGACAGTGCAACAAGACGTTTCGAGTCACTTTAATGCATTTTTGAAGGAATGAACAGGCAAGGGTTATCTATCTGAATATATCAAGTGTTCATACCTGTGCGAGTTTTGATGAAGTTTGGATGAAGATGACGAACAGCGCGTTGAAGATCTTTTCCAGGAGGGAAAAGCGCAGAGCTTCCTGAAGCAACGATTGCACGTTTAAGACTTTATTCCAGCGTTATTTAGTGGACAGATACGCAACTGTGCAAAATGCTAAGAGTGCGTAGAAGTTTCTGGGTGCTTTTAAGTGTGCTTCTGTCTGTCTGGATAGAAGGAGCGAGCAGCTTCCCTGTGAGACACCAGAGATCCAGACACGGCGGCTCTGGAGAGGTGAGTACCCTACAAGTGGAGCTAAAGTCACTCATTTCGTTTTAGGCTTCTTCTTCAATGTCATAGGGGTTAACATTACAAAAAAATAAAAAATAAAAATAAAAAAAATCGTGCTTTATTTGTTGTTGTTGCTGCCTTTTTCGAATTTAAAAAGTAGGCTACATTTTATTGTTTTACCCTTGACTTCGATTTCAGTAGGCTACAAAATCTCTAACGTTAGATTAAATCCATTAGAAAATATGTTAAATAATCTAAACAAAGAATTAAACGTGTCCTAATTGGTTATCAAAGAGACAATAGTGTTAGAAAATAGGCAGACGTGATGTGTGACGAAACATCTAAAAATCATTTCCAAACAAGCTGTAGGCCTACTTTCAGAATGTGTGAAAATTTTATTTTTGTGTGTTTGTATTTGATAAGCATATTACAAAAGGCCTCATTTGTTAACATTAGTTAATTCACTAATATGAACTAACAATGAGCAGTATATTTGTTGCAGTATTTATCAATCTTTGTAAATGCCAGCTGTTCATGTTAGTGCATTAACTAGTGTTCACAAATACAACATTTGATTTTAATAATGTATTGGTAAAATTGGAACTAACATTAACTAAGATTAATAAATGCTGTAGAAGTTGTTAATTCTTAGTTCGTGTTAAGTAACTAATGTTAATGAATGAAACTTTATTACCAAATTGAAGTCTAGCCATTTTATTCCAAATACTCATTTACAAATTTCTCATTTACAAATATGTTGATTCAGAAAAAATTGTCCTCTGATCCATGTACATCCAGTTGAACATTTTTATTTGATAAATTATCTAATGATTGTAAAAAGTGTGTTTTAAGAGAGTTACAAAGAGACAAAGCTGCCTATACACTCTAAAAAAATGGTGCTAAATAGCACTAAAAGTGGTTCATTGGCTCGTAATCATAGGGGAACCATTTTAAGTGCCATATAGCACTTACCTTTTCATATGGTGCTATGTGGAACCATAAAGGTTCCATGGAGCATGTTAACCATCCCAGAAGAACCACTGAAGAACCGCTGAAGAACCAAACTGGATTTAGTGGTGCTATATAGCACCATGACCACGCAACAACCTGAAGAACCTTTTTTTTTCAGAGTGTCAGTGGAAGAAACTGTTATGCACCATGAAACATAAAGTCATTTTTAAACCCAAACAGTGCGAGTTGCAAGTCACTAAATGGTCAATTCTCTTTTTGGTTTAATTGAATATTGTGGTATTTATTATCTAAATGTAAAAAGTCATTGTTTATTCAAATTCCTGTGCCCTCATAATCTTTCATCTTTAATCAACATAACTTCCCCTCACTCTTGCAATTGCATCTCTTCTCTGATGACGGGACATGTCACTCATTAAAGATGTACCAACAGCAAACCTCAAAACCAAGTCCCACCCTACATATATTCCAGTTTGAGAAGCTGTTTCACTCAGATATATACACTCACCTAAAGGATTATTAGGAACACCTACTAATACTGTGTTTTACCCCCTTTCACCTTCAGAACTGCCTTAATTCTACGTGGCATTGATTCAACAAGGTGCTGAAAGCATTCTTTAGAAATGTTGGCCCATATTGATAGGATAGCATCTTGCAGTTGTTGGAGATTTGTGGGATGCACATCCAGGGCACCGAAGCTCCCATTCCACCACATCCCAAAGATGCTCTATTGGGTTGAGATCTGGTGACTGTGGGGGCCATTTTGAGTACAGTGATCTCATTGTCATGTTCAAGAAACCAATTTGAAATGATTCGAGCTTTGTGACATGGTGCATTATCCTGCTGGAAGTAGCCATCAGAGGATGGGTACATGGTGGCCATAAGGGATGGACATGGTCAGAAACAATGCTCAGGTAGGCTGTGGCATTTAAACGATGCCCAATTGGCACTAAGGGGCCTAAAGTGTGCCAAGAAAACATCCCCCACACCATTACACCACCACCAGCAGCCTGCACAGTGGTAACAAGGCATGATGGATCCATGTTCTCATTCTGTTTACGCCAAATTCTGACTCTACCATCTGAATGTCTCAACAGAAATCGAGACTCGTCAGACCAGGCAAAATTTTTCCAGTCTTCAACCTCTTGCAAATTGTAGCCTCTTTTTCCTATTTGTAGTGGAGATGAGTGGTACCCGGTGGGGTCTTCTGCTGTTATAGCCCATCCGCCTCAGTTGTGGCTTAACAAATGCTTTGCTGCATACCTCGGTTGTAACGAGTGGTTATTTTAGTCAAAGTTGCTCTTCTATCAGCTTGAATCAGTTGGCCAATTCCTCCTCTGACCTGTAGCATCAACAAGGCATTTTCGCCCACAGGACTGCCGCATACTGGATGTTTTTCCCTTTTCTACACCATTCTTTGTGAACCCTAGAAATGGTTGTACTTGAAAATCCCAGTAACTGAGCAGATTGTGAAATACTTAGACCGGCCCGTCTGGCATGAACAACCATGTCACGCTCAAAATTGCTTAAATCAACTTTCTTTCCCATTGTTGAAATTCAGCTTGGAGTTCAGGAGATTGTCTTGACCAGGACTACCTCTAAATGCATTGAAGAAACTGCCATGTGATTGGATGATTAGCATAATTTCACTAATGAGAAATTGAACAGGTGTTCCTAAAAATCTTTTAGGTGAGTGTATATGGGAGTGTATATATGAGTGTCACAATAGGGAAGAAAGATACGGCAACTGTACGTTACATGCTGACTTCAAGGATTAATAATGTATAACAATGCACTTTGTTCATCTACAGCTAAATTACACTATTTAATATTCAGCATGCTGGGGATAACTGCCCTCAGAAAAAGAAACAGTATAACAGTTAATCTGCCAAAAATAACAGTGCAACATGTTTTTTTCTCTGCTTATAGACCAATATATTCAATGCCACCCTTTTTTCTATTATGTCACCATATAAAGGGGCCCAGAATAGAGAGAGGTCCAATACAGTAGAGCAGTACAATAGTGAGGCCTTACATAATACTGTTTAAAAAACAAGTTTCACTCTCACACAGGGTCATGAGTTCAGCTCTCTAAATTGTTTTTCTAGCCCCTCTTCTGTGTTAATGTGGAATTTCCTGCATTCTGGTCTCCTTGATCTTGTGTGTGTGCACACGGGGGCCATGTCTAACCTCTCCAAGAAAGGTCCAGCTACTCAGTTTTGTATTACTAAATGTCTCTTTTGTTTTTACATGTGGGGCAGGGGTCGTCAAAGGGAAAGGGAATAGGGGGTCTTAGTTTATTGTTTTTCGTCACTGGCTTGGAAATGGCGTGGTCCCTGGGACTTTGATATTGGAGGTCACATAAATCTATGCTGCACTGCCGACTGCTTTCCCAATGCCCCAACATAAAGTGTGTGAGCTGATCGTGTCCATGTGTCTCACCATAGAGCTCAATAGAGGCTGTGCTTTTTTGCTAGCACATACAGCTTTGTGTCAGGGTCTGGAATTCATGCCATATGTTCGTGATGGTGAGAAAGCCCACTGGCAGCTCAGGCCACATTCCACGGACGATTTTACAAATGAATTAACAATACAGAGAAAGACAAGAGATGGCCCCAGGCAGACTAAGGATGTAAGGAGAGATTTGGTTTCCATCCTAAACACTTAGGAAATTAAACGCTGAGTTACAGCCACTACTCTTTCACCTGGCCCCTCTTGTTGAGACTCCCAGGAAGAAAAGACCAGATAACATTGAGAATAAGTCTTTCATAGAAGATCAAATACCCCCGAGTATGCAAAAATGAGACTTTAGACACCTCTGATTCATTATTACATTCATGCACAGAACCGATATGTAACCAGTTCAACCACTCAACCACTAAAAAACCATGGCAGCATTTAGCATAGCATGGAACAGGCCTAAATGTAATTGTAAATGTATTAATTTTTTACAATCAATTAAATGCAACACACAAGTGTTCAAATACACGAGATTCACCACAAAGGTCAAAGACGCTATCACACAGTGATCATAACAGCTTCCTACAGGCATCCAAACCCCCAAATATCGCACATTGCTCACTGAGAATGAACCTGAAAAACCAAATCAGCACCTCTCTGACTCCCATCCATGGCACTTCAAAATAGACAGTTAGTTTATAGACACAAACAAAAACGAAGTGTAAGGTATATACAAGCAGTTACTTCATTGTTAGGCTCTCTAATCTGGTAGAGGTTCTGAAAAAGGTTTACAGTTTCCCCAACGAGACCGGCCAGAGAGCATCAGCACCATTACAGTGATAATTGGGTTTAAGTTTACTCATTATAAGCTTTTTATCAGGGAATATGTGTTCCGTTTTGCTTGAGAGTACCTCTAATGGTGCAAAGTCATTGTCAACTCATCATATGCAAGACTTCTCTGTAGGAAATATCTATAGAAGATGTGTTTCCACGACGTCGTCATCAATCCGGAAGTCGGCCATTTTGGAGGCACAGAACATAAACAGTGCAATTGAACTGAACAGACTCGCAAATTTGGCTGATTATTTCGCTGAAAATTTCGCTCATCTTTGTATCGGATCTGGAATCTGATCTAAAATGATGTACCACTCTGTTTATCGCAACTGTTCAGATCCGATTTGTGAGTCCATGCAGCTCTCGGGCAATACAGCACTGACATTAATGGAGGGGTTTGCATTTGCAATAGAGATGTTTTCTTATTTAATCTTTACAACATGGATATGTGTAGCCACCGCCGCGCTGGAGTATATTGCGTATTAAGCTGCAGAACTGTAGGAGGCTGTTATGTAACGTTACAGCTTTTTTTCCGCGCTCTTGTCTGCGCCAGTTTCAATATATGTTTCAGAAATAATATTTTTCTGCTTGTCCGGCACTTTGCAACAACACAGCATTGTTTCGGCAGCGACTTGCAGCATGTCTCCTCTAACAACCACTGACGTTTACATTTTATGTGGCGTGAGAGTCGCATACCACCCGAAATCCGATCGATTCAGACTGAAGCATATGTCCTGGTATTTGAATAGGATTTCAAACCACATATGGATGTAGCTTGAAACGGATTTCATGTGCTTTTCTGGGCTGACAATCTGAACGTAGCCTATGTCGGAAAAAGAAATAGAAGGAAGAATTGCAGTACGGGCTAGAGAAGCTAGCTCGTTCGGACCTTTGCCACAAGTCATATTAACTTTAGTTCTCTCTCTCCTGCTTGATAAGTCCTTCTCTATATGATTTCGCACTTACCACGTTTTTTCTTTGTTTGTTTTTTTAGTGTAACAATGTGTTCAGTAGTACATAAACAGTGCAGTCCATGCTGTTGTTTACATCCGAGTGCCTCCATAATGGCCGCTCATCGGGGTTACCGTCCAGAATGTGACGTCGGTGTAAACCCTCTATAGTGACTAAAATGTATTTTTCAAGTGAAGGTCACTAAAGATGTTCCGAAATGCTGAAATGCAGGTGCAGTAAGCACTTATAGTTGTGTGTTACGTTTGTTTTTCATCAGACACATCCACAGACATCTTTGAGAGACATTAGCAACGACCATAATCTCCTGCACCAGCAGAACCAGGTCCAGAGTGATTTGCCAGACTCACATCCCCACCAACACAGGTGGCTCCAGCATCGCTCTACGGGTGTCCTGCCACAGCCTGAGCCTGAGGAAGAAGCAAAACCCTTTGTTCTAGACCTCAAAAACTTTCCAGACCTGGCAAATGCTGACATTGGCTCCCAAAACCCAAACATTCAGGTGAGAGCACACAAGATAACACAGCTCAAGTTAGTAGTCATCTCTGTGAAATGCCTTATGTTAGTGAGTCCCTCTTTCAAAACTTTTGGTGACTAAGCAGGGCAAGTCAAAAATGCAGGGCCGGATATAATAATCCATTACAGGGTTTCTTCTCTCTGAGGCTAATGTCTAATCCTGTCTAATCCAAAGTGGATTCATCAGCATCCATAGTGAGTCATCACTCCTCATAGGATGTAATTAAGTGTAATAAGTAATCTCATCTTGAGATGAGGAGGAAGTAATTCTGCTTGATTTGATATTGAGCCTGAGCTCAAATCAAGAGACTCTATCGGTGACTCACTGCTGAAACTTAACTGCCACTGACTGTTCTCCAGACTAGAAGCAAGGCGTTCCTCATGCAGAATGATTCATTTTAAGTTCTTAAAATAAAGCTTTTGATTCAATGCTTTGAATCCCTGCATACTTTGCACCTTTGTAGGTGACCATCGAGGTGTTGGATGACCTCCCTATGGAAGTGGAGAGGAATAAAGAATGGAGCAATGACTGGCCCACATCTTCTCCCTCCTCAACTGTAGAATGGCTAGGCGGAAAGAAGCTTTTCTGGCCTTTATTTTGGGGCTACACGGATGCAGATTCAGGGGATGATGGGACTGGCCAAGCAGTGGAGGAAGAGGATGACTACGCATTGGACTATGACAGCGGGGAGCCCCTCCCTAGTGGTCTGGGCAAGACAGATGGTAATTGGGAAAGCCCATGGACTCAAAGCCATTATGGTGAGTGTTCTCTTATATATTAGCTGTTTCTACACACAGTTCTTGGGTCTTTAGAAGTACGACTGTTTGAACTAATTTAAGATCTTGTAATTGCGGGAGGAGTTAACCCATTTAATCCATTTAATAGGAGTCAACCCGAGACACCCATAAAAACCAGGCGTTTTTAAGCTAGGCTCAAAACTAGGGTAGAAAATAGCCTATTACTTATTAATTTTGATGTTTTTGAATGCAAAAACCAACGAACGTCATAAGTTGACCTCAGACAACAATATAATAAAATTTAAAAAGCCAGTTCATGACCCCTTTAAGTAAGACCAGAATTTACAATTCAGAACTTCAAGCAGATAAATACTGAGGAACGGGAGAATTTGAGAAAGATGGATTGCCAGCAATCAGATAAAGGTGATTTGAAGAGTAGTTGAAGGGAAAGAGAGATGTAGAGATTGGGGAGGGAGGGTAGAGCAAGCTGGAAAGGAGTGTTTCACAGCATTAATTCGGACTAAACTTTCAGCCAGCGACGGGGTATTTGTGAGTGTCGGACCTTTGAAGTAGACACTGGTCCCGCTCTGTGTTTGAAGACGAGCCCGATCCGCTCACTAATGGCAGCGTGAATGACGTTCTCTTGGACAAATAAGCCCATGCTTGTGTTCAATTAGAGCGCAGATCGGGAACACAGAGTGAGAGGGGTCATCCGTTTACTTTTTATGTCCCGCGGGTTGGGCCCCAGACCCTGAACCCCCTCTACCCCCGTCCAGTCCAGAGCGGCTGGGTCTTTTAAGCCTGTTCAAGAATCCTAGGCTTTTCAAGGCCATGCATAACATCACGCCTCTATTGCTTTTTTGTTTTTCTCTCTACGACATGTTTTTCTCTCTGTTTCATGGTGGGAATTGTGCACTTTACACTGTAGCTGTGGAGTCTTGTTTCATTTGAGACAAGGATGAAATGGGACAGGGATTTGATTTAAGGGGTCAAAGAAAGGCATTATGATTGAGATTAAGGATGGCCTCAATCTAGACCAGATTCTCATAAAACATTCAGATCAGTGTGATGGGGCAGAAATTATATTCACGGATAAGAAGCAACATTTCTAGTCTAATTTAACAGGAGAAAGCTATCTGTTGCTTAGCTGCTACAACTGAGCTAGAATAACATAGAAAAACATGGACAAAATATATTTGCCTACTTGAGAACTGAATAGAGGACCATTTAAACGTTCTTTCTACCAAAGGAATCACTTTAGGAATCACCTAAACAGACTCCGATATAATAGCCTGTTCAAAATGTTCTTGACTCCAGCACGGGTAACTGCTAATGCTAACCATCCGAATCTTGACCCTCTGGATTTTAGTTTCTGCTTTGATTAACCTCTGATATAAGACTAACCCTGTGGCTGTTGTGGGTTCGCAGTTTGGCACTTCTACAAAGCCAGCTAGAATAGTCGCTGAGCCTACGCCTCCTTTTCATCATTCCCTAGTCTGTCTGTAATCAGGGTGCCATCACTGTGTGTGCAATATCACTGGCATCCCACCCAAATTCAAGTTAAATATTTAAACAAGCTAGTCTCTAATCTAAACTCTTTATTACAGAAGAAGGAAGAATATATCTGTTGTCCTTGTTTAATTCATTATCTGCAGTCTGCTATTGGTAAAGAGAGTTTTGAGATCTCTCCCAAAGCTAAAAGCTAATCAACTATTTGAGGCCTATTTTGGAAGCTATTAGGCTAACTTACTCAGCATACAGGTGTTTGTCTGTGTAAAAGTTGCCATCATGGTTTTCGAGTGTTGTTGTTGGTGTTTTCCAGGGTAC
The DNA here is from genome assembly GCA_030378365.1 of Hybognathus amarus. Taxonomy (NCBI): domain Eukaryota; kingdom Metazoa; phylum Chordata; class Actinopteri; order Cypriniformes; family Leuciscidae; genus Hybognathus; species Hybognathus amarus. The sequence goes on along the minus strand of JAQIUQ010002018.1, from coordinate 339,978 downwards.
TCCTGTGCTAAGGTGTTCTTGGTGTGGTATCTTTAAGTAGTGAGTGGTTGTTTTGTATTATCGTAGAACTGAACATTTGAGCCCGTTCTCATCCTTTATCGTCATATAGAACGCTATATGCAAAAACAGCGCTATATTACGCACATGGCACCCTTTATCGTTAATATAACACGCAAACCCAAGGCGTAATAAATCCAATAAATCCTTTAGCATAATATGAGACTACCCTACCCCACACCTAAACCTAACCATCACAGCGCGTTATATTAAGCGATAACGGATGCCATGTGCATAGTATAGCGTCGTTTTGTCATATAGCGTTCTATATGACGATAAAGGATGAGAATGCGTTGAACATTTCTGACATAAAGGGCCATATTTTAATGATCTGAAATGCAAGTAACAAGCGCAAAGCACAAGTAACTTTGTGGGCGGGTCTTGGGCGCTGTTGCTATTTTAACGGCGGAATAAATGACTGGCAAGTTTAAAAGGGGTTGGTCTGAAGTAGCTTCATTATTCATTGGTGTGGTTTGGGTGTAACAGAAACAAACCAATAAGAGCGTCATATCACATTCCCTTTAAGAGCATGATGAACGAGGTGCGCTTGTTCTATGGTGCAATACTATTATAACGGCGCATTTACCAGGCGCGCTTCACAATCGGCTCACAGCCGAGGAGATCGATGTTCTCGTCAGGGACATTAGGGATGGGACAAACACACCCAAATTAGCTTCGGTTAAACATGAATATAATAATTTGAGTAACTGTGTAAGCTTTATGCCTATTTTTCGTCATGGACACAATAACGATTTCCCTCATGTTTCTATATTTTTCCTTATAATAATGTATCATTTGCAAAAAGTAATATGCAAATGATAAATAATATGTGTAAATCATCTACAGTGTATGCGGCGTTGTTCACACTCTGTGTTATGGCCAAGCATGCGCACTTAAAATAGCATCTGAATGTACGCGCAACGCGCCACTGACTTTTGACCAGTTTTTTTCTGGTTATTGGCGCAATTGTTTTCTGGAACTGCAAAATAGCACTAGGTATTGTTTGCACTGAAACACGCCTCATTTTTGCGCCAACCCGCCCAGGGAGCGCAAGTTCATTTCCTAGTCTACCGATGTGCGTCTGTGGAAGGAAAAGTCCACTTTGTGCGGGTGCAAAATAGGAATGATAAATGCTGGGATTATTGATAAGACATTGCTGGAGTGATTGCTAGGCCACTTCTAACTGCTTAAGTGATCTATTTGACTACATTTACACATTCAGTTTTTTGTTGATGGGATCACTGAAGCCCCTTATGGAGGTCGTCAGAAACGAAATTAGCAATGTTGTCTTGACAACAGAAGTGGGCACAGGCAATGCCTTGAAAAAGCATGTTAATGCCAGGTGGAAATATTAATGGTAATTGTTATGATCGGATCACTGAACAGTAATTAGGGTCAGGGGTTTTGTTCAGAACCTATATAAGCAATATGGATGCTTGTTTTAGAAACCACACATAAATGTTTGACTCATTAGTCTTTTCCTCTTAGAAGAAGCAGAGGACGAGTGGAGCGCATGGGAGTCCCTGTAGTGTCACTTGTGGCCACGGCAATCAGACTCGCTCACGTTCATGTGGAGACTTCTGCACGTCCACTGAGTCCCAGAGCTGTGACCTTGTCCCATGCCCAGGTTATTTCAGTACTCAAAAATGTGTCTGTTCTTATTTTTTAATTCAAACCCATTTTCGTGTAATTGTATGTTAATGCTGATTCCCCCCCCCCACCCCCAGATGATTGGAACAGTGTGGCTCATGTCTTTCCATTTGAGGATGGAGAATGGTACAGAACCCTTTGGCACTGGTAAATGCTTCATCAGGCATACACAACATACTGTTCAAGCTCAATCACAGCGAAGATCCATCAATTACCAACACATCATTGACTCCACATCATCATATACAAAAGTCATTGCCCTATCATTCATGCCCATTAGCTGAAATGTCAAATGGCACTATGCTATAGTTGATTTGACTAACGTGTAATCTTTTGGGTTTGCTTTGCAGATGTTGACAGCTGTGAAGAAGTGGTTAAATTGCAAGAGTGAGTTTTCTACAGCGTTACCTGCAGCAGGTGTTGACTGAATGTACCCAGCTGCCCGTGCACCTTTCCTTCAGAAGCCTCCAACAACATCGTCAGTCTGATGGATGCAGAGCACGACCGAACCTTCCAGTGGAGGGATGCTAGCGGCCCACAGGAACGATTGGACATCTACAAGCCCTCGGCACAGTCCTGCCTGCGTTCCAGCCTATCTAAAGACGGCACCACTCTGGCTGCCCAGCATTGTTGCTATGATGATAACAAGCATCTAATTACAAGGGGCAAGGGGGCAGGAACCCCCAGACCTAATAAGCACCGAGTTCTCTCCAGAGCTGCATTTCAAGGTGGACGTAATGCCTTGGATACTGTGCAAAGGAGACTGGAGCAGGTTTCATGCAGTCCGCCCACCCAATAATGGCCTGCATTGCACGGAGAACCCCCAACAGGATATTTTCATGAATGAATTGGAGGAGGCCAGAGAATATTAAATCACCAAATCACCATCCGTCCTCTGACTCACCGTCCTGCTGTGGTGCTTAACCCTATTAAAATAAACTAATTAATAAAAACCCCGGCCAGCCGCATAAAGTGTGCATTATAGAGCCAGTCTTGTGTTGTGGAACGCATTGCCGTAACTGTGTTCGCAAAGCTTTTCTCATGTTTGGAACATTGTGGAAATGAATGGAATGATTAATACAGCATATTTGTTGTACGACCGTTGCTGCTGGAATCACATACAGTGGGGTGCAAACGTCCGACAATGCTAGTGAAAAATAAGTTTTTTTTTTACGATTTAATGCAGCTTTAATACGAATTATATGATCAGAATTTATCAGTATTCCTTTTATTTGAACGACAGCAGAACTCAAGCTGACATGAGATCCACATTTGTGCAAAACCTGATGATCATGTGATCCAGCATGATTTGAGAACGTTCCAAAGAGCATCCCATTGTACAATAAAAGTTGCTCATGTGGTCAATGTCAGTTTGTTCGTATATAATTATATAATCTTAATTCATATGTAAAATTATGATTTGTTTTGACATGAACATATAATCCTAATAGATTTTGAACCCTACATATGACCTTTGGACCCCACTGTTTTACGTCGATGTAAATGCCATCCAATGTAAAATGGGCACAATTTCACTGCCAACTCAGGGGAAATCTTTCCATAACAACCAGTGTTCATTAAGTTCTTCAATAGTGGCAGAATTTCAGAAAAGGGAATGAGCCGGCAAATGTAACGAGAATAATGTAATGTGGTACTTAATATGATGCTTATGTAACGTGTTGCTGTTGTTTATGGAAACTATTGCACGGGAACTACTTGATACTTCCTGAAATATTATTCTTAAGTGTATGCAGACTGAATATGCACATGCTACGGCTGGCACTTTATTTTACGTGTATTGAAATGTATATTTGCGTGATGTTATCTGTGTTTCTATAGTGTTGCTGTTGTGAAGAGATTGCTTCCTGGTCATTGTTACGTTAATGAACAGTAACCTATTTCTGTGTTGGCATGTGTTGTACAGTATTTATTGTATTTTTATCGCACGTTTGCTGACGCTTTGAGGAGGGACACTACCCAGAATCCTCCAAGACAGACTGACCTATAAAGGGAAATCATGTTCTCAAACACCGAGTCGATGTTCGCTGTTCATTATTATGTGTACTTGCAAGTTGCAAATTCTATTAAACAAATACAAAGATGAGTTTGAAATAAACTCTTGCTTGTTTCTTTGAATAAAATGCAGACATCAGTGTTCATTTAGGTTTGGATTATGAATGAATCTTCACATCTGGACTAACTTATGCTAAGCACTAACACTCTGTGGAGAACTTTTTGGCACTACCAAACAAATACCTGTCATCCATTTATCTGAAGAACCATCAACAATAGATCAGTTAGAGACTCAGGGCTCATGTTTTTGATTACTCTATTTTTCCATTTGCTTTTAACTAGACACATCTAGCAAATTGAAAACTCATCTCTCCGGGGCTATCTGCCCTACCCCTAAAATCTGTTTTCAGTTAGAAGATATCTGAGTGATAAGTGTGGTTGTGTGCCATTCAGAGTTGAACTGAGAATTACTGAATTTGAATTGGATTTAAATTGGAGTGGCAAACATAATGTAAAATTGTTATTTGAATTTGACAACATAAATACATATAAATCATCAACGTAAATAATCAACCGCGTGTCATCACATTCAGTGTTATCCGTACACAATGACGCAAGGACTTGTCATTCTGATGGCACCAAAGCGACTGAGAAAACTGAAAAATAAACAAGCAAGCCCAGCACAGTTGAGAAAAGTAATGCAAAAGTAACATAATGTATTACTTTCCATAAAAAGTAACTAGGCAATGCAAATAGTCACCTATTTCAGGGAGTAACACAAGTGTGGGGGAACGTGTACTACAATATTGTCGCCCAGCACTTGCTCTCAGATGAGATGGATGGATGCTTTTTTTGCATGTTGTCATGTCTGTCAGTATGTTCTTAGGCTGAGATTAGGGGGTCAAAGAGCAAGGTAACAAAAATCCATAGGATTAAGATTGCAGAGAAATCTCAAGGATCTTGTTCTTCTGTACAGATCTTAGAAATCCATTGACTTATGCAATCATTTGCAAATGGGTCACCACCATAAGATATTATACGGAAGGTCTGCTACAACATTACTACAACTTAAAATGTTGTCTGTAAGAAAAGGTTTGTAAAAGTTTCTTTCATTTCAGGATGAAAACGTAAAATATTGTACATAAACTCTCATAATCCACCAGTGTTTTACCATTACCAGTATTACCATTGTGAATAATGCTGGCATAATTCCCCACAATGGCAAAGTAACAAATGGTTGCCCATCAGAAGTGCGGACTCTCCAGGCCTGCCAGGAATGATGTCTGCAGTGCTGTTTGCTCTCTAAGGGCCACAGGGATTAAAAACACACTCTGTCTGTGCGTCCGTGGAGCGCCTTCGGTACTCCTGTGCAGTCTGCCACCCACCGAGACCACAGATGGAAGCAATACAAGCCACACATGCTATAAACCCCATTATAGCATTCAACCAGCTTTCCCCCTTTCTTTTCTTTTCAATTAACTGGTTGTTTGAAGACCGAGAACTGTGGTGATCCTTTTCGTGTTCAACTCATTGGAGGGCATCTGTGGTAGAGATCAAATTTAAAACCAGAGCTTTCATATCATACCCAGTACATAGCCATTTGATTCTGATAATTGTTGCTGAAGACAAACAATTTTATTGAAATGACTGATGATTAGGCTTTACGTCAAAAATCTCATTACACAAATGTTTTCTTGAGCTGTGGTTTTGAAATCTAATTTTAAACACCTAGCTCATATAATAACTTAGCTAGGTCTTTGATAAAGGAAACTGTCTTATTTGAGACACGAAAGGTCTCTAAATCATCAAAATGATCAAAACATTTCTGAAAAAGCTCTTCTATCAGAAGCCACTTACTGGACTGAACCTACTTTGAGCCATCCATATCCTATGCATTATTTATTTTTTAAGCCTACATAGCCTATAACTGTTAACATATAATTTGGAGCTTTTTGAGGAACGTGTATATATATGTTTTGTCACCCACAATAAAAACCACAGAGCTCTGATCATAAAACTATGCATTTAAATATCATCTTACATAGCCTATTATCGGGATATTTGGTGTTATTTATTTGCCATTTGTGTTAGTGCTGTTGGCTACTTATCTCATTGATTTCCACCATTAGAACTTTGTCTTTTTGGCCTTAAGTAAGTGTGTGTGTGTGTGTGTGTGTGTGTGTGTGTGTGCGTGCGTGCGTGCGTGCGTGCGTGTGTGTGTGTGTGCGTGTGTGTGCGTGCGTGTGTGCGTGCGTGTGTGTGTGTGTAAGAAGCTGGGCTGACATTAAGCTGGGCACACGCCGTTTCTCAATGTATAACATATTTCGTTTTATTGTTGACGAAATTTGCTACAACTGCCTCTTTTCGTCAACAATAAAACGAAATACGACCATTCTGCCTCTTTTCATTTAAAAAAATTCAACATATTAGCCTAATGTACATTAAATTGTACCTTAGGTTAAAGCAATGTGATTCTCTTCACTGCATATATTTATTACAAAATGAACATGATCTTTTTGTTTACATTTTAAAAAATATGAAACATTGATTTTTATTGACATTTATCAAACAGAGACAGGGTTATGGCATTTTATTTTACTGTTCATATAGTGACGATAATATAAAAAATAAAAATTTAAAGAGCCATAAAGTTATGAAACAAAAACTTCTCTTTTTTTGCCATGGAACTATAGTTTAGTGAGACCAGATAGACTTATACACAAGACGAATTATACGTCAAGTTTATCCACTAGACTAGAGAGATCAGAGCCAGCGGCAAACGTCAGAAGCACTAGCCGAGGATAAGCTGTTCCAGTCGGGGTTGATCTCGCTGAGTGTCCGCTGAAGGCTTGGATGTCAGAACTCCGAAAACGTCAGATGCATTTTTCAGATAGGCGCTTTCTTTATAAATAAACTACAGATTTGAGATTTAAACAACCACATTCTCGCCTGAAACACTCTTAAAATTACATTTCATGACTCAATAACAGTAGTATTTTGATATTTCGCGGATTTTCTCCTCTCCTATTGACGCTTGCGGGTTGGTTCAAGATGCATTCTGGGTTACCTGGCTGTCTCAAGGAGTAGTATGAAGCTGCAGACTCGGAGACCTGCATCTACAGTCCCCTGCACCCAGAGTCCCGCATTCTCAGACCCCTCGTTTTTCGAGACAGCGCCCCCTATCAAATTGTATCGGATAAACATGTGAAGAACATGTGAAGAACTTAAGCGAAAACGTGAGTAGGCTATCATCTTCAATTTTATTTAGCGAATCGTCAGTAGCCTACTCGTTTGATTTACTTTTTAATAAAACGAATTTAGCTCAACGATACAACATATGAATAGTCCATTTAATATTTGTAAAGATAGTTTGTAACAAGATTTGAGCCGTTAATGTATGTTTTTTTGCCCTCTTCCCCCGAAAATATTTTGATAGCTATAGCTGTAGGCTATTCCAGGGTAGCCTACACCATACATTGATGGAGTTGCCCCTGCCGAACCCAGCAACATATAATTTTATGATTATGCAAAGCGACTTATAAATGAGTTTTTTTAATGCAACTGAAGACGAAAAGTAAAGTCACGAACAAATGTTTTCTTTACAGCAAGATGATGTTTAGGTGATCATTAAATAAAGTACAGAATTGTTTATTATTGGAGTTTTGTCTATTCTGATTTGTTTTGCTTCACATTCAAAATATCAAAAAACAGATTTTGTAATGTTAGCATGGTAATGTTAATTAGACCATTATAGGTTGAAATGAAAGAAAATTTTGAATTTGAATAAAAAAAAACATTGTAGCAATCTAATATCACATACTATTTTTCAGAAGATAGTTCAATCTGTAATTGTATCCCTTCCATCAGTAACAATGAGTTTTTTTGGCACATGCATTAAGCAGAGAACGCAAATATTTATTGGATCATTTATTTGGAGACTGTAATATTGCATATTGTTTTTAATTGCATTTGGATAAGCGTGCGCTGTACTCTGTGTGCGGGTGTTATTCGATCTTTCGAACAGCAGGAGGCGCTGTGTTCGAAAAACGAGGGGTCTGAGAATGCGGGACTCTCGGTGGGGGACTGTAGATGCAGGCTCCGAGTCTGCAGCTTCATAATACCAGCACAAGCCACCTCTCGATGTATCCTCGGTAAACGAGGCGGATCAAGAACACATCCGGGGATTTGAAGTGGACTTGGCTAGATGTGAACTTTGAATTGGAAAGGTACTTGGGCACCGAATATTGAGAAACAGCTATTGTTTTTCCTCTGGAATGTAAGAAAGAAGGGTAGTACTGGCCTCTGTGGTCCACAATCGATCAGAACAAGTTCCAGAGACCCGGAAATTAAATCGTTTAATATTTGATCGCAATCGCAGTCAGGCTGGCAGACGCACATTACACTTTCTGAACCATCATGATCTACAGAATGGGTCTCATTTATGATGTTTTACCTGCTCGCTGCAGTTTTCAGTGCATTTCTTGCATATTGTCTGTATGTAAGACATTGTTCATCAGAAATACGATCATATACCTGGACCTCCAAGAGATAAGTAAGAAACTTTGTGTTCTCTATGTGTTTATTAACGGTATTGCAGTAGGCTATAAGTTGAGACAAATTAACTTGAAAACTGTTATTCTGACAGTTTTCTGCTGGGACATATACCGATCTTTCAGAAGATCGATGAACTCGGACATTATTATACACGACCTTTTTCTTCAATGGTAAGAACAAAACTCATGTTTAAACATACTGTTGACTATTTGCATTTTTTTGTTGCTGGTTTTTTTTTTTATTATTTTTTATTTTTTTTTTTGACTGAGTAATATTTTATTGTTTGACCCTGCACCTACAACATACGTTAATTGTTACGTAATATCACACAGTGACACTGCATCTCTCTCTCTCTCTCTCTGAGTGTACGTGCGTGCATGCGTGTATGTGTATAGTCGACTTTCTCTGGTATAAGTGTTCCTTACTGTTTGATATTTGTACTCTGAAAAGTCAAATATTTAATTAAATTTATATTTACAGACGTACACTACTGAACGTTATTGAAAATATAGATAAATATTAAGCCATTTTCTGGCATAAGCTTCTGAGAAACTGCTGGAAAATAATACATTTTTTATGCTCTCATCTTTTGACTTTTTTTGTCAGCACTTCATCAATATAGAGTTGCAAAAATAGGGTAGCTCTTTATTCAAAGGGGTTTGCATAAGACTGACATGGACAATGTCACGAATATGAAGGAGGGTTATGCCATGTTAATGACAACTGTCATTAAGTGTCAGTCGCTGCAATTATGACATGACATTGTTCAAGATGTCTTTGTTATGACAACTTGACATAGCTAAAGCAATCCTAACCTGTCAGTGGCCATGACAACTTGACATTACTAAGATAACCTGTCATAAATATATGTCATAATGGCAGGTTATTATCTAAACTGCAAGAAGCCACTTAGTTTTATGGGTTTACAACATTAAACAGACATAATAAATACAGGCGTCTATTGGCCGCTGGAGCGGTACGTCAACTGCGCCGCCATATCGGGATGGCGGCGTTTCACACTCTCATCGGCCCAGTCCCAATTCTCACTTGAGCCCTCAGGCCTTCCTGGAAGTGGACACTTGTTGAAAGTGCACTTCAGCGGAAGAAAGTGCCCAAGGGCCCGAGGGCTGTGAGAGCAGGAATGGGACAGTTTGCACACGTCAGAAAATATACGTCAGTTCTGTCAATGTGATCAGCAAGGGCTTGGCTAATTTGGCTAATGTGCGTGCTGCTTATAATAGCTGTAATATGACACAATCCTTTGAATGAAAAAATCAATATCTTTTTTCACTCTCTAGCTACCAACCTTTATCTTTTAATGTTATTAATATTAAAACAGCTTTTGGCAAAGATAAATTGTGATTGAGGTTTACCTGAGCTTATACTGCCTTACACCGTCTCACACAGCGATTCAGAAATGCAATTTCAATTGTTATTATGGAAATTCATAATGAAATTTGTCCCCACCCCATTTCATGAAAAAATCCATGTTGTTTATATATATATATAGGCTATATATTAAAATATTCTTATATGGATAAGAACAACTGACACAACCCTGTCTTTTGTTAAATTTTCAGTTCATACGATCACAACAATAGCCATTATTAAAGTATAAGTAGCCTAAAAAGTTTTAAGAAGATGTAAAAGTCAAGAAATAAGGCAAGTTGTAAAAGATTCAGTCAAATATAACAGGCTAACGTGACAACGCTACATTTAAATAGTCTAAATATAGTTATAAAACTTCACTTTCCCCACGATTTGCCAGGGAACAAATAAGTTAATAGATTAATGAGACCAAAGGTCGCCCGTTAGATGTCAGCCGATTTATAGCTCATGTTTAAACACTAGGACAGAGAGCCCGCGGAAACGTCAGAATGACTAGCCGGGGCAAGGCTGTTGCAGGCGGGGTACAAAGCGCTGAGCACCGGCCCGCCGCCCGGTAATCACCTGGAACTCCGAAATGTCCGATGCAATTTTTAAACAGCGCTATCTTTATAAATAAACCACAGATTTGAGGTTTAAACAACTATATTCTAAAATGAAAAACTCTTAAAACTACATTTCGTAACTTAATAATACTAATATTTGACATTTCGCCGCCTTGGAAGAACACTTCACCACCTTTCTCGTCGGAGTTTGCGCTCCGAACAGTACCATAGCAACCGTTCTCCCCCCATTGGTTAGCTGTTCGAAACGTCACAACACTACAAGGACTCTGGGTAATATCCACAGCAAAGTGAGGTCTGATGCACACTTGCGAAAAGGGTGCATTAAGTGCCCTACGATCACCTGGAGAACACATTGAGGATTGGGACACCTGACGTCTTGCACCCCTTAGCGAGACGCGCAGTTGAGGGGCACAAGGGCAGAAGTGCGGATATTGGGACAGGGCCATACAGGGAATTGAGACAAATGCCTATTTTGTGCGCTGCTTGGGGCTGAACGAAATCGCCACACTATTGAAAACAGCTTTCGACTAAGTACTTTTCACAAGCAAGACTGAACGTTTGTTTTTGTTTGTATTTGGTCACGATTTAACGTTCAGAGGTTAAATTTAAAAATACATAAATTTTAATAATAATATTTTTTAATCATTTTTCAGTCGACAATGTAGTTGTTTAAAGCTCAAATATGTGGTTTGTTTATAAAGATAACGGCTATTACAAATTTGATCTGAAGTTTTTGGAGTTGTAAATGCGCTCATCACTCGTCTACACCAACTGGAACCTATGCCTGGAACAACCCATAGACATATACACTAGACCTCACCTTGGCTACGGCAGTTCATTGGAACAAATGCGTCAATAGAGCCGCCATCTTGAAACAGGGGAGCCCCTCCACTTTAAAGCATCAGCATCAATGTAGTAGACACAGGTCTAACGGAAAGAAAATCACCATAAATCATCATGAATGCGATTTTTCTCGTTTTTTTGTTGTTTGTTCCAACAGTCAGACATGTATTTATATCTAGTTCAGATTTCATCCGTGAACATCATACGCTGCACAAAAAGCCGCCACCATCAATGAATTCGAAAGTAAAAGCAGAGATAGCAGCGTTACCTAGCTACTTCCTATGACAAGACCCCTGTTCCAAGATGGCGGCGGTTTTGACGCATGCTTAGAACCCCAAGGTGAGGTCTAGTGTATATGTCTATGGAACAACCGTACCTTGGCCAGTGCTTATGACGGTTTGCCGCTGGCTCGGATGCTCTAGTCTCAGTGTTTAAACCATATAATTCGTCTTGTGTTTATCTGATGGGCGATCTTTGGTCTCATTAATCTATAAATGGTTCCCTGGTAAATCGTTTTGGCTGAGGGCAAAGTGAAGTTACATAACTTTATATTTAAGCTATTTTAACGTTGTATCCTGCAGCTGCTGTATGTTTGACTGAAGCTACTTCTGTTATAATGGCTAGCCTATTACTGATCAATAAAATTGATGAACTGAAATTTAACAAAAAGAGTTAGATATTAAATATAAGTCACTATTTCACTTATTTTTTATTGTGTGTTATTTTTTATTGTTTATTTTATTGACTAAACTATTTGTATTTACTATTAATTCTCACTTTGTTATATTTAGTCTACTAGTCAAGTCAAGTCACATTTATTTATATAGCGCTTTTCACAATACAGATTGTATCAAAGCAGCTTCACTGTGATAACATGGAAGTAGTAGGGGAAAGCGGGGCACAAAGTAACACTTTTTGACTTTGTCAATTTGTGTAAATCTACTTAGGGTTTAGAGTTTTTTTTTCCCCACATTAATTTCCCACATGTCTAGCACAATTATGTGGTTTTGTTTTATTAATACAGTGTATACTTTTTTCTTGATTTACCCTGAAAGAATGGAAGTGAAATGTGACAACATGCCCCATAGGTGGGGTAAATTGTAACATGTGAGGGGCACATTGTAACATCACCATATGACAGCTTAAAATGCTATCTGATCTGATCAAAAACATATGCAAGTCAAACCAAAATATTTTCTTAATAAAATACAATTATTAACTTTTTCATATAAAATAATGGCATTTTTTAATAATTAAAAATAAACAAATTTTTGAGTTTGACAACAAACACATCGGAAAACACAGCTATACAGCATAGTTCAAAACACAATAATACTTAATAATTTCTGAGCATTGACTTTCTAGTCTTTTATTTACATGTTTCTCATGTTTTCTCAATAGAATTCATAAAAGTATAGAATATAATATCATATTTCTAATAGGGCACATTGTAACACAGTGTCACAACATGCCCCAACTGCTAGTTAGCGAAGCATGAAAGAACTAAATCAACGGTTAAACAACAGATTGGAGATTAAAATAATATCAGATTTGTCTAATTTTAAATAAACACAAAAAATAGAGACGAAAAATTAACTTTAGTAAGAAATGTACTTTTGCTATGGTTAAATAAATGTTCAGTGATATCTTACAAAAGATTTTGGAATTTTGGCGCATTTTTTCTCTATATAGTGTTGAAATGGCAACTAGTAAATATACCAAGTTTCGTCATGCCAGCATGTGTGGAAGTATTTAAAACAAGCGTGTTACAACTAGCCCGCGTTACGTTGTGCCCGCGCTACCCCTACAACACAGATCAATAATATTGTTAAATATTAAATATTAAATAAACCCAACTAAGCAAGCCAAAAGCAAGCCAACAGTGGCAAGGAACCAAAACTCTATCAGTGATTGGATGGAGAAACCTTGGGTAGAACCCAGGCTCAGTCGGAGCCAAGTTCTCCTCTGGCTTACATTCATATTGTTTATATATAAATATTAAATATAAATATTGTTTATATATAACACGGCGCCATAACATGTAGCCGGCATTTGAGTCGTCTCTTCACAGGCGTTGGTCTTCTCATCACAGGCGTTGGGCATCTGAATTCCCCGTGAGAGGCTGGATACAAACTGGACCTGACGAACGCCATTTTCTCGGGACAAACGTCCTGAGATAACAGCAGAAAGGCAGATGGGAAATACTTGGCATAGCTGATGTTCAGTAATGATTTCCATTATACGGGAGTCGGTGTTAGAAAATCACTATCTCACAAACTCTCCTATTTAACTCTACTATTTGCATTGCACTGTAGGCCTAGTTGTACCATAACACTTGTTTTATCATAAAGGATCCATCAGTTATCTTTGTTATTGCTAAAATCTGGTCAATCACAGAAAATGCTTTTTCCACAATAAGAAAACTTAAATTATATCTCAGTATGGGGGTCTTCACCATTCTTATGGTGAATAAAAAAATAATAAAAAGCCAGATACATGACAAGCCCGAGCTTGACCATTCTTTATTAATTAATATATATATATATATATATATATATATATACAAGTCTAACTATCGAGATTTTAAATAACTAGACATGGAACTTTTTGTACACCACATAAAAACCACTGAAATCGATTGATAAAAGTAAAAACAGTTTGTGAGGCCATTATAACATTTTAATGACAAATTCAAGTTGTACCACTGTAGTTGAGGTCAAGAAAAATATTCATGACACAGTTATAACCCAACCACATGACAGTTTGATGTAATGTTAACCCATAAAGCTAAGTGGTTTCTTAAGTTCGATAATTAATCTGTCTTGTCATAACATATTTATTACAGGTTATGATGTATTGTTTTATGTCAAAGTGTCATAAAAAGGCATCTCAAACAAAATTATATTTGGATAAAAAAATGTCATAATTGAGCGAATAAACTTAATGACAGTTGTCATAAACATGCATAAACCCTCATGTAGATGTGACCTGTCATGATTTTGAAGGTGTCATGTCCGGCTTTTGCACACCCCTTCAAGTAAAGCATTACCTAAAAACCTAAAAATCACAGTTGTTTCACCAATAGCACGAATTTCCTCACTGTGGCTAAAGAAATATATATATGGTTGATACTGTTTATTGATCCTCTCAGGGAAATTTGGATAAGCGCTCTCACCAATGTGACCATGTTCTTGTTTTTAAGGGCAGAACAATATGGCCCTGTCTACAGGATGAACAGTTTTCATTATGTCGTGATCGTGGTTTATTGTCCTGAGGCTACAAAGGTAAATATTTCATACTTAATGTCTTTATGAAAAAAAAATAGTAACCTTTCCGAAGCCACAAAACCTAACAAAAAAAAAAAAATCTCTGCCCTGTTATTGTAGACAGTCCTGATGTCTCCCAAGTATCTCAAAGATCCTTTTGTCTACAAACGCCTCTTTAACTTGTTTGGAAAAAGGTATGTTTAACTTTTTCTGGATATGTCATAGCATTGCAAGGTGAAGTCTAGAGTCAATATCTGTACATTGATAGCTGTGGGCTCATTACTACTATCATCTATAAGTTTTTATGGTAGAACAAAATGCCATAGTTGGTTTTACGAGTTCGTTTGTCCATAAAATCTTTAAGCTTATAAAATTAAGCGTACTTGGCCTGCTCATATTTGGCTTGCTTGTTTTGTGTCATAATTAAGCCTGGACAAAATTATGGCTGCACACTATTTGGCATGTTTCATTGCACAACCACGCAATAGGCTTACAAAATATCTTACAAATTGTAGTAATTTTTGAATAAAGGGTAATGAATTTCTCATCAACATGCCAAACATCACTTTTGGCTACCACTGTGTATGCTTTCCCTGGTGAAAAAAAAGCTTGTATAACTGTTAAAGTATACTTGCTGCCAGGCTAATTCAGTATACTTCAAGTGTGTTAATGATCAGTTAACCTGAAGTGTGCTATTTTGGATCAACTATTTTTGTACTACTACTAAGTATATTTTAGTTAGTTGTAATTAAATTGTAGTTAAGTATAACTTTTAGTGTACTTTTGTATGCTAAATTGGAACAACTTCAAGTATAGTATATGCCTGTGTAGGGACTAATTACATGCTTGATTAGTGATATTAAAGTGTGCTTTATTTTTGTTACAATTACAAATTCATAACGAAGTGTCTTTGAAACACACAAGCAATATACCATAAGTTTATTATATTTGAGTAAAAAGTATATAATACATTTGGTTTATTCCAAAGATGTTCAAAGAACTCACACTTTAAAGCTGTGGGTTGGCGGTTTTGAGGGGAGGTGGAGTAGACTGTACACTATTTTTACATTTACATATAAAATATTTATTAAATACATTTTGCATTCCCAAAGTTTAGTGTGACTGCGGCTTAATATTCGAATTTGAATATTTTATGGGATTTTCTTTGTGAGTGGTGACCTTACACTTAAACTTTAAAGGGGTGATGAACTGAGAAATCAAATTTTCCTTGAGCTTTTGACATCTAAGGGATCATCATATTATAAGAATATCCTGTAAGTTTCAGAACTGAAAACGTTCTTTTTAGTCCATTATAAGCTTTTATTGACACCAGCCTCAGCAAACGACTCGTTTTTAAAAGTAGGGAACTATGACGTCAAAGAGGATAAAAGACCACCCGCGCAGAAGAAGATCGACACCTGCTTCAACACGGCCGGTTTAGCCCGCACACCGATTCACGCATTACACGCATAACTAAATAACATAGATGCCTAGCTCATGATGACAAACAGGATGGAGCTACTGAGCAATACAGGATATTGTGCGGTGGCTGGTTGTGGATGAAGACAGTGGCGACATTAGCTTCCTCTGGATTCCAATAGGACTGCATGGATAAACTTTATTTTTAATGACGTTCCAGCTGATGAGGTAAAACATTGTCCGTCTGTTCGCTTCATTTCACTGAGGATTGTTTTGTAAACAAGACTGGATTTGCAGACCGATTAAGAGTAAAGAACGGTGCTGTGCCCTCTAAATTGGATCTGACAGGAATTGTACAACACACGGACTACTGGGTTGAACATGTATGGGCGAATCATTCCGGTTGCCATTTTACAACATTAGACGTTTTCAAAACAATTTCCCCAGGTACATTGATGGGTGAGTTGAAACTCATTATAATATGCAAAACTGTCATCCACTCACAGCAGTGGGCGTTTACTTCCAAGTCTTCAATGCAAGACGCCCATGAAAACCGAGTGTTTTCAGGTAGGCTCTTAACTTGGGTACAAAATAGCCTATTACTAAATCATTTTGATGTTTTTGAATGCAAAAACCAAGCGAACGTCATAAGTTGACCTCAGACAACAATATAATAAAAATGTAAAAAGCCAGTTCATGACCCCTTTAAGTCACATGACTCAATCTTCTCAGGTTCCTGGGGAATGGGCTGATTACGGCTGCGGACCATGACGTCTGGTACAGGCAGCGTCGCATCATGGATCCTGCCTTTAGCAGCTCGTGAGTCAAATACAGACAATCTCTGATATAGTGAAAAGTGATATAGATGCTCCTCAGCTGATGCTGTCTCATTGGTCAGATACTTACGAGGCTTGATGGGCACTTTTAACGAGATGACGGAGCGCCTAATGGATAAGCTGGAGGAAATAGCAGAAACGAAAACACCTGCCGTCATGCACGACCTGGTCAACTGTGTCACACTTCGATGTCATTTGCAAGGTTTCCCTTTCCTTTCTGCTAATCCAAGGGAAAGCCTATACAAGAAAAGTCAAATCAGCTGTTGATCAAAACTTAGTAGCTGTTTTCATCCACAGGTGGCTTTCGGTGTCGATTTTGAATTTCTTGAAGCAAACTGACAGCCCCTTCCAGAATGCAGTAGAGCTGTGTTTAAAAGGCATGGTGTTGGATCTCAGAGACCCATTTTTTGGTGTAAGAAATTATTCACAATTGCTTATGTCAACCTAAAGTAGTAAGGTTAATGATATACAATCTGTTTTTATTTTTTTAAATGTGGGACCTCAGCTTTTTCCCAAGAATTGGAAGATTATACAGCAAGTTAAAGATGCAACTGAACTCCTGCGTAAAACAGGAGAAAAATGGATACAAAACAGGAAGACAGCAATAGAAAATGGAGACGATGTACCACAGGACATTCTCACACAAATCCTCAGAACGGCAGGTATGTGTATTTTCCTTCTTCCATTTGTTGTACAGGTCTTTTTTAAATAGGCTGCAAATTATCCACAAGTTTTCTACGCCCCATGAGGCCTTGCGTCAAAAGTGGGCGCGTCTTCTGGTTGGAAGTAAACAAAGCGTGACCTGACATGCTTGACACTCGTTTATTCAGCAGTTGACAGTCATTGAAGTTTTAGCGATCCAAACTAGCTAACAGTGTGGGAACACAACCTCAACGAAATTTAAAAGGGTGAAATAACAGTACCTTTACCCTCCGCAGTAGTTGGTTGGGAGTATTATAATAACATTATTAATAATCAATACTCATCAAGGCATGGTGACAGACAGTTGTGTGAGCTGACAAACAATTAAAATAAAAAATACACACTTAGTCATTGTGCTTTGGAGTTTATTCAAAATTATAAATGAATGTGCTACTTGAATACATTAACTGGCACATTTGGTATTCTGTCAACTCAGGCTTTGATCCTGAGTTTAGGTGTAACATCAGTAGCGAACAGCCAAACACATGCTGATAGAGTTTATAGAATATTAAGAATTTAAACAAATGTACACAGGAAGATTCGTCGTCTTTTGGGAGGTGATGGAAACTACAGTCGTTGGCAGGATCACTCTGATTTCGTTTTTAGCTTATGTTCAAAACAATCACGTTTAAGCCACTGAATTAGTTTAGTCCGGTTATACGTACAACCGCGAACAGCACTTGTTGTCCCTGAGCTCCGTGAACGGCATCTCTCATAAAGATTTGCGTCTTTAAATAGTAAAATAATTCTCCGAAAAACAGCTAGCCTCTCCGCTAACTTACACACAAAATACCATTGGAATGCTACTTCCGCGGCCTTTTCACCCACTTTATTTTTTACAGAAGCGCCCCTTGGAAACTTGTGGGTAAAAGATTAACTATTTTCAAAATGTAGAAATCAAAAGGAACTTCCAAGGCACTCTCTTTAGAAAAGTTAAAAAGCCTTTATTTCTATGGCTTAGTCATAATCAACACTTTAAAAACACTCCGACGCGTTTCGGCATACAAGCCTTCGTCCAGGAGTCACAGGAGTCATGGTATGATTGAATTTACCATACCATGTTAAAAAATTTGATAGGTATTTACCATTTGAGCAATAAAAAAAGTTAAAATGCAACACTAAGAATTGAAAAATGCAGCTAAAATGAACAGAATAAAGAAGCCAGATACATTTAAAAAGTTAAACCATATTTGTACATTTTAAACTTAATGATTGTGAGAAAATTGGTAAATAATTTACATTTGGAGCAGTTCAAGTTTAAATACAAGTTCGCCAAAAACTGACAAATTTGGAAAAACTTGACGCATTGTTTTAAAATCAAAGCTCTCATGGTGCAAGATGCAACATAGCGACTGAAGACGTCCACGTCCATCTTAAATGTTTACATGGATCAACACACAAATATTTTGTTTAAAAAAAACAAGATGCAGTTAAATAAGAAAATAGCACACTAAACTTTTTAATCAAACATTCTACAATCAAACTAAAATTAAAATTAAATACTGCACATACAAGTTAAAAAGTCAAATAAATTAAAATCAATATCATACAGCAGTGTCATAGACTGTAAGAAAAGATGGACAACGCCCCTTCGCTCTTTTCCATCAAAGAGAACTGAAGCCGCCAATGTCCCGATATGGCGCTGACATCTTGGAACTTGAGTCTGCGCACTGTGCAGTCGCGAGCAGGAAGGAAAGCCGCGAAATCGAGGCCGCGCCCTCATTCTCGCTGAATCAAACGCAAGCACATGCCCCGCACTTTTCTTAAGTGGCCTCTGTCTGCTCTGTTCTTCTCGTTAAAATAAGGTAAATACAACTACTAACCACATAGTCAACATTATGAAAAAAAGTCTGCTGGTGCTTCAGTGACTACTTCACACAGAGAACCTGTCAATCACGCTGTCAATCATGATGTCACAGCACTGTTTTTATAGCATCACATAACTTACTAAAAACAAACTTATTTTAAAAACACACTCTTGAAATTATATCAACGTAATATAAACTACATTAAATGACAGAAACTATCTTTGGATAAAGGATATGTGAAGTGTAATTTAACTGTTTAGTTCGGTCTCACGTCCCGTTGAATAACATGGAAGGCGGGTTTATGACCTATACTAGGACAAGTCAATAGCCCTAATAACATATTCAACACTGGTAGGGTTCCTTAACTATTAAACACTTTCCATTTTTGCTGCAGAGGAGGAAAAAGTTACTAACGCTAAAGATGATGAGCTGATGTTGGACAATTTCGTGACTTTCTTCATTGCTGGTGAGTTTCGGTTTTGTTTGATTTTTGCTCATAAACCCCAGCCAATATAAACAGTGCTTGACTCTTTTACAGGGCAAGAGACAACAGCAAATCAGCTCTCTTTTGCAATCATGGAATTAGGGAGACATCCTGAGATATATAAACGGTAAATGCTAAAACAGTCCTTGGAAATTTAGACCTCTTCCACATTGACTTGTTTTACAATTCTCTAGTTTGAATTTCTCATTCCCAGGGCTAAAGCAGAAGTGGATGAAGTTCTTGGGACAAAGAGAGACATTTCATATGAAGACCTTGGGAAATTCACTTACTTGTCTCAGGTTGGTCTACTGCTGGGATGCCAAGACAAAAAACACAACAAGCAAATATGGACGTCAGACAGAAAACTAAACTGTTAGAGCGATGATTTGCTCTTAGTAAAATGCAAAAATAGAAAAAATAAGATTTAGCCAGTGACCTCAACCCATGCCTTGCTCTGATTGGCTGTAGCTCAAGACATCACTTGAGGTTAAGTCATGCGACAGCTCTGGATATCTAGCATACTAGATATTTTTCTGGGCTTGGTGATGACATCTGCGAGGCGTCTGCGAATGTTTTAGATGCATTGTTGGCTCTTTCATACTGAACAGATTGGCGAGCGTTCATCGCCCGCTAATACCGCGATTTGCATGCGATAACACCCTGACCTGTTGGCGAGGTCAGCAATTTGCAAATAGGGCTTAAATCAGGCTTAAAATCAGGTAGAGTGAACTAGGCTTTAGACACCCTTGTTCTGCAGAAATGGTCTTTTATGCTACAAACACAGATGGTTCTGTATCCATTTCTTTAAATGGTGTTTGTATTGTTGACTCAATGCAATAGGTCTTGAAGGAAACACTGCGACTGTACCCCACTGCTCCAGGAACCAATCGCTGGTTGCATGAGGACATGGTTACTAAATGGGCTGAAAGTCCCAGGCGGCTGCTCTATTGCTGTGAGTATTGCCAGATTCCCAGTAATGCTGGTCTGGTCACTCTGTGGGAAGCTATTTCTGGCTGGGGAAGATATTTCTAACAGCTCCTGTCTACTTTAATGGAGATAGAAAGATATCTTCAACATTGTTTGGAAATATTATATTTTAGTTGAAGTCCCCCTGTAGTCAATAATTGTATCCGTAAAACTAATCATTGATCACCATAATTAAATGTGTAACTCTGCACCCTTGATTCATTTAGTATACGTAGTTCAATGAATATGCAAATTACCCCGCCTCCACTCACTCACACCAGCTCAGAGATCTACTCGTTCGACGAACATACGTCTGACCCAATTGGTTACAAGGTAGTTTGTGATTATAGAAACACTAGCGATGCGATTTCAAACCGTGATTTTGAGACAGTGTCTTTGGTTCACTGCAGTGTTAAGGAGAAAATACTCAGCAATGGTGTTGACTTATGAATTTGTACATGGTTTGTCTTAAAGCACCACATAGACACAACATTAAAAGCTTGATTTTGACTACAAGGGGACTTAAATGGGTTAGTTCACCCACATTTGCTCACACGTGTGTTGTTCTTATGCCAAATGGCCTACTTTCTCTTTCGGACCACAAAAGGAGAATTAAAAAAAATAATAATAATAATTTAAAAGTCCCTCTCACGCTCATCCATATAATGGCAGTGAATAGAGACCAGCATCAAGTTTTTTTGTTTTCTTTTTAAAGACGCAGAAGTAATGATCCCATGTGGCACGTATTGTAAATTACAAGTGCTAATGGCATATACAACAGGGTTTGGCAAAAAAAAAACAGAAATTGTATGTTTTATTCTACAAAAATCAAAAGTCTTCTGTGCACTGCTCCACAATGTGCGCTACAACTTGCTCAGAAATGGCACACTTTTTTTTTCGAGTCACAGTAAACTGTGGTGCTTATAGAGGTCAGGAGGTCAGGTTGGATTTTTATCTAACCCTATCATAAACTCTTCAGAACATTTGGGATGTACGAAATGTTGCATGGGATCATTCTGTGATATTTTCGTTTCTTTTTTAAAAAAAAAAAAGCTTGATGCTGGTCACTTTTCGCTGCCATTATTGTGGATAATGCAGAGCAGGACTTTTTATCTTAATTTTCTCCTTTTGTGGTCTGAAAAAGAAAGAACAGTATACTTGCATTAGAACAACACCGGGGTGAGTAAATTATGACTTAATTCTATTTTAATAAATCCAATAAATTCAAAACAATTGCATTATCAATTTTACTAATATGACTATTTTTAACCATTTTAACCTTTTTCCATACAGTTAAGTTCATATGTCTCTCAAAGACTGGAAACGTTTTTCAAAGATCCGTTGAAGTTTGATCCTGAGAGATTTGATGTGAATGCCCCAAGTAAGTCATTATGAGGACAAGCTGTAAATGAGTTGCCTTTCGAACGATCACTTTGTATTGCGTAGCTATACGCAGTGGGGAAACTCCTTTTCCTCGATTTACTGAAGCTTATGGGCCCTATCTTGCACCCGGCGCAAATGACTTTGTACACTGATGATGTATCATTCCTATTTTGCACCCGCGCAAAACAGACTTTTCCCTCCACAGACGCATGTCAGTAAACTAGGGAATGAACTTGCACTTGATGGGCAGGTCGGCGCAAAAAAGGAGACGTGTTCTGGCGCCAACAATTCCTGGTGCTTTTTTGCAGTTCCAGAATACGATTGCGCCAATGGCCAGAAAAAAACTAGTCTAAAGTTAGTGGCGCGTTGCGCGTACATTCAGATGCTAAGTGCGCATGCTTGTCCATAATACAGCGTGTGAACAACACGCATACACTGTAGATGATTCTTTCATCTATACAGATGCATTTTACTTTTTGCAAATGATACATTATTACAAGGAAAAATACTTAAACACGTGGGACATTGTTGTGTCCATGACGATGGGAAAATAGGCATAAAGCTTACACATTTACCCAAATTATTATATACATGTTTAACCGAAGCTAATTTGGGTGGTTTTGTCCCATCCCCAATGTCACTTCTCTTTCTTTTACGGCCCTGACGAGAACATCGATCGATCACTGATTATAAAGCGTGCCTGGTAAATACGCCGTTATAATAGAATTGCGCCATGGAACAAGCGCACCTCGTTCATCATGCTCTTAAAGGGAATGATGTGAAAGGATATGACGTTCTTATTGGTTTGTTTCTCGTTACACCCAAACCACACCTATGAATAATGAAGCTACTTCATACTAGGGGTGGACGATACAGGTACCTCACGATTCAATTCTGTGGCGATATGTGGTCCACGATATGATAATATCACGATTCGCGATATCTACGATATTCAATATATTGGAAGAAATTTCATTAACGATATATCACGATATATGTGACTGAAAAGAAAAAGAAGGAATAAGGAAATAAGGAAATTTTATGCATTTATTAATGCCAACATTTCCAACATTGTGCAACATTGTGTCTTAGACTTAGGGCCCTATAAAATCCGTTTTATTTTTTCCCAAATTCCGTTCCGGTAATATAGACATTTAAGTTACTCAGTAGCCTTTTCAGGACAAATACTGCATGATGCAACATAACACTGCACTCTTTAAGTAACAACAAAATATGGTTATGAGCTTTAAACTGTCCAGTAATATAAATTATATTAGTTTATATAAGTTTAAATAAAGTCACACTCTGTTGCTCACGGAGTTCGCTTCGCTTTTGTCCAGTCCGGCGCCTCATAGACAGACAAGGTGTGCACGTGCGTGTGTGTGTGTGTGTAGAGAGAGACATGTGAGTGAGAGAGAGACGGAGGCAGAGCGGGGAAATACAACTGAACAAATACGCTGCGTGTTTTTAATAGTGTTAAAAACCGAAACGCAGTATGTGGCGGCGAATTAGTCTACTGTATGTGTGGGAAACACAGCATAAGTCACATGCGAACTGCTCGGCACTGACGGCTTATAGCGTTGAGTTTCTTAACTTTTTGCCGACGAAAGCAGAGACGTGGAGAGCCGCTTCGCCATGCTTTCATTGTTTTGATTTCATCATTGTAGCTGAAATGACAGGTTGGTGGGTTTGTGTCACCCAGATTTCCTTCCCCTGGTCTGCATTTTCACCAGACATGCGTTCTTCTCCCACACAAAAACAGAATTTCAAACCAAATGTGTAAAATTCCACGAAATTCCGCGTAAACACTAGATTCCGTGTTAATTGGCCAAATCCATCCGCGATTCCATGATCGCGGAAATCATAGGGCCTTAGTGTCTCCACACTTGGAACTAACGCGTGGGTCTTTGATTCATTTTTTTTTTATTGTTTTCCGCCATTCTTCTCGCTTCTCTTGTTGTTAGTTAACTTGTGTTCTTCATCACCGGCCGCTGTTTGCGCCACTTTACCCCTATTTACTCGAACAGCGTCCCACGCAAACAGAATGGTAGATATTGGGTAGTGACAGTGACACTGACAACGGGTATATTAACCATTTCGTGTTGTAATAAAATATTCGATATTGGGCATTAGTGTATCGATTATTTATTGCAACAGAGAGCACAACAATATATTGCAATATCGATTTTTTCCCACCCCTACTTCATACCAACCCCTTTTAAACTTGTGTCAGGCGCAAGAGTCATTTATCTCACCACGTCTCCGAGCGCCTCACTTTCTCCCGCTCAAAAGCCATGAGCACCCCCAACATGGCGGCCTTGTCTCCTTCGGCGGATCCATCGAGGGACACGACGGACAGCCTCTCCATTGCTTTATCTGAGGAGGAATGACTGGGCTCTCTCGACCCCATCATCGCTTCCCAGTCTGCCGCCAGTGTTTTAGCTGTTAGGACTAACTCTGACGCGGAATGCTTTGGATCCTGACGAAGGCCGAAGAGGCAGTGGCCGCTCATCTTTGCCCGAACACCAGTGCTAGCTGGTGAGCAAGAGCTGCGCACACAAACAAACCCTGCCGAAACTCTTCAGCCCTCGCTGGACGTGCTTATTCTGCCTCCGGTCAGGCTGCTTCGGCCCTGCACATGATGGCCGTGCTGTAGGTTTACCAGGCCAAACTTCTCCAGTCCATGGACGAGGCTGGCCCGGATTCCGAGGCCTTCCAAGACCTTCAAAGCACCACGAACATAGCTTTGCGGGTACCAAGGCTACTGCGCTGACTATCGGGAGGAATATGGTGAGTTTGGTCGTGCTAGAGCGCCACATCTGGCTGAACCTCACCGAGATCAAGGACGCAGAAAGAACAAGGCTCCTCGATGCCCTGTATCCAGCTCCGGCCTCTTCGGCCCGACGGAGAAGGGTTTCATGGAGAGGTACACCAAAGCACAGAAGTTGCCGCAAGCTATGTCGACACTTCCTGCCGAAATGCTCAAGCTCCGCTTACAGCAGGCCCAAGCCCGCCCCACCTTCGCTTCATCCAACCAAGCTGGCGAAGCAGGTCTCTCAGCCCTGCCCTGTGGCTGATGCCCTCCGCCAGCAGTGACCAGCCAAAGTTGCCCGCTGCCCCCTCCACTTGGAGTACTAGAAATAGTAATTTCTATTACTATTATAGGCTAAGGACTAGTTATTATGACATAGGACTAGCTCATTGGTCGCACATCTGAGGTGCCCGCACCATTGGATGTGCAGTTTGCCCCTGCAAATGCGTTTTACATATAAGCTTTAGTAAGATAGAAGAAAAGGAGTTTCCCATTGCGTATGGCTACCCAATACTCGTTCCCTCTCTCTGCGAACTGAGCTTACGATATAGTAACCGAGTAGTTTTATTATGTTATAAACATAATAGTATGAATCCGCTGATATCAAATTGTGTTCTTGTCTGAAAGGCCTTATTACTGCTACTTCCCATTTGCACTTGGTCCACGAATCTGTCTAGGGCAGGTCTTCTCACAGGTGATGAAACACAAACACACATTTGCACAATTTGCAACCAAATTTGCTGTGATCATAACAACTCTGCGTATTTCTACATTCAGATGGAGGCTAAAGTTGTGCTTGCCAAACTGCTTCAGAGATTCGAGTTCAGCCTGGTTCCTGGACAGTCTTTCAGCATTAAAGACACTGGAACACTACGTCCCATGAGTGGAGTGATCTGCAACATTAAACCATGCTAGGACATGTTTATGGCACTTGTTTTGTGTCAACTCTTGTGTACTTGTGTGTACTCGCCAAACATGATCTATGATATTATTTTATTATTCAAATATTAACCTAAAGCACAGAAGTTGTAACTGCTATTTATGTATGATACTTTATCGATCTTTTAATTGATTTGGTTTTATATCATCTCATAATTCAACGCATTCTCATCCTTTATCGTAATATAGAACGCTA
Source organism: Hybognathus amarus (assembly GCA_030378365.1). Classification (NCBI taxonomy): domain Eukaryota; kingdom Metazoa; phylum Chordata; class Actinopteri; order Cypriniformes; family Leuciscidae; genus Hybognathus; species Hybognathus amarus. The sequence continues at coordinate 314,098 of JAQIUQ010002018.1, read as the reverse complement.
TATAACAAAACGGCGCTACTACGCACATGGCATCCGTTATCGTTACTATAACGCGCTGTGATGGTTAGGTTCAGGGGTGGGGTAGGGTAGAGTAGTCTCATATTACCCTAAAGGATTTATTGGATTTATTACGCCTTGGGTTCGAGTGTTATATTAACGATAAAGGGTGCCATGTGCGTAGTATAGCGCCGTTTTGTCATATAGCGTTATATATGATGATAAAGGATGAGAACGGGCTTCATAATTCTTCATTATGGTGATTTTAAATCTTAGTTTTTATACACTATGTGGATTATATACAGTGCTGAGTAGTAACTGATTATATATAATCTGGATTATGTAATCAGATTCCAAAATGAAGTACTTGTAAATGGATTATATAACTTTTTTAAATACTCATAATCAGACTAGTTACTTTTCTATTGATTACATGGTTCATGATTACATACTCATGCAATGGCAGTAAATTATTCATAATTCATAGATTCTCTCTAGTTTAATTAATATTATTTTATCTTTTAATATTTAATTATATATGTGTATATGTGTGTGTGTGTAAAAAATTGTGCTTAAAATAATGGTAATCTACTGGCTGGAATGTACTGTTAATTCTAACAGCCCTTTACCGTTATTTACAGTTCTTACGAGAGGTTCTCTCGTATTGCGTAAGCTAGCTTACACAAGGGAAAGATTAATCTTTTCTGAGATATTGAAGCCAAAAAATGATCCTTAATTTTGTATCCATTGTCAACGCAGTGCAGCAGCCTGACCTAGAGCGGGCTATCTCAGCAAGCAGCAGCCTATCAGTGAACCTGGCATGATGTCCCGCCCAATGAGAGCGCCCGCGCCCTCATGGCATCACAGCACGCCAGAATGGGCGTGGCTTGGTGTATATAAGCTGATTTTCATCTCTTCAAGTTCAGCGAAGCTTTCGCATTGCTGGACTACAGGAAGCCATGTTGCAGTCTGAGGGGCACCTACTGTAGCAAGCTATAGGACAGCGCTCAAAGAAGCTGGCCGTCTTCCGCCACCTTCAGCTATCTGCGAGCTTACGCCATCCGGCGACTTATCCTTTCTAAAAGAGCATGTTTACCAGCGCGAACATTCTAAAAGAGCAGCGAGTGTCTTTTAAAAAGATGCCTCGCACTTCCTGCAGCTCATGCAGAGCCCCGCTCAGCGCAGGATACCGCCATTTGGTCTGCGCAGGAACAGGCAGCCCTCGCTCTCGCCAACGGCGGATGCGAGCTCATAGGCTGCTCTGTGGCAACTGCAGCAACTTCGCAGAGGTCGCATCCGCCGTTGGCGAGGGCTGCGTGTTCCTGCAGCTAGATAGCCCGCTCTAGGTCTGCAGCTGCTGCACTGCGTCGACAATGGATACAAAAATATTTTTTTGCCTTCAATATCTCAAAAAAGATGAATTTTTCCTGTAGCGTAAGCTAGCTTACGCAATACTCGTTCCCTCTTAGAGAACCGAGGTTACGTTAGGTAACATGGCGGGTAACTCATATCATTTGGGAAACCGATTGCTTCAAACAGTTCAGAGTTCAAAAACTAGTGTTTATAAATATTGATAGTACTGTGAACTTCATTTGAATCCACTGAAAAGGAATAGCTCTAATATATATCTTATATATTCTATATGCTCTTAAAATAAAACTGCAAACACCTAATGTGTAATTGTCACGGTGTGGTGTAGGTAGAAGAAAGGCTAACAGGCTAAAGCTCCAATATAAACTTTTACTAATATCACCCACACAGGTACCGGGATGATGGGCAGAAGGTTTATATTATAGGTAATATTATTACTATTATTGTTGACATCATCAGGCTAAATTTACTAACTTTATTTAGTTTTAAGGTCAAATGTACAAACAAATAAAAAAGTTACAAACTTTAAATGTTCTCACACATGGGGAATTTAACATCCTGTCCTGATTTAGATCAAGTGTCAATACTCAGCTTGAAAATCACACATATGTATAGAGAAAAAGGTGGTTAATAGTGATGAAGTTGTCAGTCAAAAGCAGGAATATCCATGGGTCATGGTGATATTTATTGAACTATATCCCAGTAGAAGTTACAATGACAGCTTATTCGTAGTCCTCTTCAATGTTCTGGCAAGTGTTGTCAAGTTTCCTGCAGTTGCATGCATCTATAGATTCCATGCAACTCTTTCTAAATAATAGAATAGAATAGAAAAATTACACCCATCACAAGTACAGGAACATTGGAATACTCTACCAGTCTATCATATTTGTGCATTCTTGTACACAATGGTCAACATCAGCTAATTCCCTATACACATACCTGAAGCTGCAGTGAACTTCCTTTAGGCATTAGGCATAGGTGGCAGAGACATTAGGCTTGGCATTAATTGACCTTCCAACCTTGTGCATCCATCCCATTTCATCCACTGGAGGAAGATCAGGATGTGGCAGGTGAGCTTGGTTCTAGATTGTCGCTTTGATAGTGTGAACACATGATATGAAACTTCCCTGCATCTGAGGTTAGAGGCAGAGTCTTGTGGATGACCTTTGCAAAACAACTTCACTCTTGCTTTGTTGCATGCATCAACCTTGGGCACACGTCTGTGTAGCCTCCAGATAGTGATAAAAAAAAAATATATATATATACACACACACACACACAAATATATATATATATATATATATATATATATATATATATATATTATATTAACATCATATAGCCTATATATATATAGGCTATATATAATTTTATATATTTATTTATATATATATATATATATATATATTTTACATAGGGTTGATAGTTTATCCTTTTTAACAGGTACAAAGCCTTTTAGTACGCCTTCAGGTTGTGATAGGTGTAAAAAAGCCCATGTTCAGTTTGTGTTCATTTATTATAAAGGCTGTGCAGCTATCATGTTGGTCATTGATTTGAATATGAGGGGGTGTGGTTTAATCCGAGTTCGCGCGAAAGCAGATCATATTTCTTCCGTTCGGCTCCTGAGGGAAAGTTTAGGTCCTGCAATCTTACCTGAAAAGCAGTGAAATAAGATAGATTAACATCACTTTCTGCAGCGCCTTCACTTTGTGAACTGCAGAATAGGATATTTGTGCTCTGGATTGGCCGCGGACGGTATTGAACTTTGTACTGAAGTTTCCATAGTGACGATTCCTGAATGTGCGTCATTGAAGATTGTGAGTTACATTTATATTATTATTTTATCGTCATTTATTCACTGTTTATATCGATGTATGGCTGCTACATTATATTTTATGTTAAATGAGAGTACAGTTACCTGATTGTGTGAAATATTATGTTAATAGTGGCAAATGTGATCATCCATTATATAGAGCTGTAATGTCTCAGCATTTCTGTCGTGTTAATTGCACATCTATACAGTTTTATGTTACTGATTACATTATTTGTTTATTGTAGAACCACATTTGAGAGTCATACATCAGCGAGATAAATATTCAGTAACATCTTAGATTATTCACTGGAATCTATCGTCGCGAGGATTTACCATACTTCAGGGCCTGAGACTGCATCTCAACATCAACGTCACAAAGCCTTTCGGACACTTTAAAGAACTGTAGAGACCACACGGACTGTTGCAATCTTGTTTTCACTGCCTAATCACAGGACCAACTGACATCTGTATCCTTACAATTCAAATCTGTTGAAACAATTCATTGTTTATTTTGTTTATTATTTTGCGTAGGCCTACGTTTTTCATATGTACATTTTCTTTACATTTGGGTACCTTTTTTGATGGTGAACATGTACACAGTGTATTTTATTATTCAACAATATCAAGAGTAAAAGGTACAATTTAGTACAACTGCTTTCTCTTCATTACTCTCGTAGTCATTGGACATCAAAATGTGGTAATCGACCCTCTGAAACGATTAGCATCGTAATAGTAATTAGCGCAGTACAGTTTCTTTTGTACATTTAATGGTCCTTCGAGCCGGATGTGTTAACCGTTTCAGCGATGATGTCCAGACCCAGAGAGGGAATGATAGAAGATGAGGTGGTTCGGCCACGCAGAATTACTCGTCAGCCATTGTATCTTCAGGACTATGAGGTCAGTCATCCTCAGAGGCAACTCTCATTTGCAGATGAGCCGGTTAATACGGTAATTAATGCTGATGTTCTCTCATGTATTCGTGAAATGAGAGAGGAGAGCAAACAGCTGCGGCAGGATGTTAGACGCATCTCAGATATAATCGCTAGTTCTCCTGTGTTAGCTCCACTACAGGTTTCATCACCGTCACGGCAATCACTTGGCGTAGAAGAGAGGGTAACTTCTACAGCGATGGCTACAAGTAAGTTGGCCTCACATCAGGATGATCGAAATCCAGGTCAATCTGAGCACATGCCATTGGTGCCTCCTAGGGATGATTCTCTGCACGCACGTCGTGATGGTCATCAAGATCTTATTGAAGACCTTACTAATCGTCTAAAGGAAGTAAGTGGACTGAATGGTAGCCAATTACACTCTGGCCAGTCAACACCTCAGTATACTGAACCTCCTCATACTGTGAATGACTCACCGCAACACATTCCAGACCGAGCTGCTTATGTCCGTGACCAGCAGCAGTGTCAGTCTAATCCGCCTTATTGGCAGTACGATGATAACATGATGTTGCAGCCCAATTCGCCAAACCCCCTCGAGTTTTCAGTCGCTCTCCTGCAGAGGCACATGCTTGTCATTCGCATTCAGAGTCTCGGCCCATTCAAAATCTTCATGATCCATACTATGGGGGCCGAGTGCACACTTTGCAAGAAAATGCCTTAGCTGACCGTTCTAGTCTTCAATTTCAACGTGATCCTAGAACTGAACACTATCGTAGCAACGGACGGCTGTATCCGCCTGATCGTTCATATCCAATTTTGGATCAAGATCTTAACCGTCCATTGTACCCACAGCCAGCGCAATATCGTGGGCCTACACCAACAATCCCAAATTTCATTCATGATGATCCACGAGAATTCGCCAGACTTAAGCTCGCTTTAGGCAACGTACTGCCTGACGACGCTTCTGAATCTTTTAAGTTTCAAATACTAATGGATCATTTGAAATTGGAAGATGCTTTACTTGTTGCAGATTCTTACAGTCACAGTCGTTCTCCCTTTAGTGACACTATGCGAGCCCTAACCGACATGTATGGGCAACCGCATCAGCTGGCATTACAGCGAATCACCAGTTTGATGGACGGACCCACTATCAAGAGTGGTGATGTGAAGGCATTCAAGGGATTCGCTCTTCGCGTGCGGGCATTAGTTGGAATGTTGAATCAGTTGGGTAGCCCAGGTTGGACTGAGTTGAAGTGCGGTTCTCATGTATCCCGCCTCTTAGCTAAGTTACCATATGACCTAAGAGCCAACTTTAAGAGATTTGTGAACCCTCTTCAGACTCTGATTCCTACTCTGCTTGACTTGGCTGATTGGCTTGAATATGAGGTTCGAGTGCAGGTGGAGGGAACCCAGTACGGTACCTACCCTGATTATGAAAAGCATGGCCCCCGCAAAGATAAGAAGCATGGCTTCCCACCTCGAAAGCTGACTACTGTTCTGCATGGAGGAGAGCACAAGGGAGAGTCAGTAGATAACTCAAGGACAGGGTCAGTGTTCTCAGATAGCATGCAGGAGAAGCCTAAGAAATATTGTCCGTTTTGCAATACCATCCAAGCATTACATGAATCAGTGCTCAAACTTTAAGCTCTTGACTAAGGAGCAGGTTGAGAATTGGATCAAAACTGGCCGTAGATGCTGGAGATGCGGCCGAAATCATCAGACTTCAAAGTGCACGTTGAAAGCGAAGTGCAAGAAATGCGATAGGAAACATCTTGAAGTTCTCCATGATGTTAATGCCAGCTCAGATTCAGGTGGGAAAGACGACAGCAGACAGTCAGAGAGCACAGGTCCCGTGAGCTCCACTTCCCAGACCTTGTATCTGGACCGTTCAACAAGCGGAAAGCAAGTGCTACTTAAATTGAGTCGAGTTGTGATTCAGAATGGAGACAAGTCGTTAGAGACCTACGCGGTACTGGACGATGGCTCCGAGCGAACGATTCTGCTCCATGAGGCCGCTCAGCGTTTAGGCCTTCAAGGTACAGTTGAAGATCTAGCCCTTCGTACTGTGAGGCATGAGGTTCACACCATACGAGGGAGTTCGGTGTCCTTCTCTATAGCTCCAGCTTCGCAACCAGACAGATCATTCCAAATTCATGGAGCTTTTACAGCCAAGGACCTAGGTCTTGTCCAGCATACTTATCCCATTACTGACCTGCAGCGGAAGTATCGCTATCTTAGAGATCTGCCCTTGCACGATATCAATCAAGCGCAGCCATTAGTGCTTATCGGTTCAGACTATCCACATTTGATCACACCTGTAGAGCCAGTGATATTGGGACCAAAAGGAGGACCAGCAGCTGTGCATACGAGACTTGGGTGGACATTGCAAGGTCCATCAAGGTTCCTTCGCCCTCGTCTTCAGCCGCAGGAATGTCTCTTTGTTTCTTGTGTGACACCAGATTCTGAGCTTTTTAACCAGGTTGAAAGACTGTGGAAACTGGACATTTCACCTTATCGATCCGATAAGGTAGTCACACGCTCGCGTCAAGATTCAGAAGCCATTCATATTCTGGAAGAGAAGACCATTAGAATTAATGTGGATGGAGTCAACCGATACGCTACACCATTACTCTGGAAAGAGTCACTTCCCCCGTTGAATGCGCCAAAGGAAGCAGTCCTGGCTCTTCTATGTAGTACGGAGAGACGATTATCCAGAGAGCCACAGAGGGCAGCCACTTATAATGCTGAAATTCAGAAGTTGCTGCAGGCAGGCTATGTCACCCCGCTATCATCCAAGGAGTGTGAATTGAGTCCTCATTCGTGGTACATACCACATCATATGGTCCATCATAATGGGAAGGACCGTATCGTATTCAATTGCTCCTTTCGAGTTCCAAGGCCAGTCTCTGAATGAGTATCTCTTACCTGGGCCTACTCTCGGAGCAAGCTTGTTGGGAGTCTCCTCCGTTTCAGGGAACACCCTGTAGCTGTTTGCAGTGATGTGCGAGGCATGTTTCATCAAGTCCGTCTCCTTGATGAAGACAAGCCATTCCTCAGATTTCTGTGGTGTAATGGCAATACTGCTGAGCCTCCAACAATCTATCAGTGGGAAGTTTTACCCTTTGGAACCACTTGTAGCCCCTGCTGCGCTACATTTGCCCTTCAGTCGCAAGTAAGGAACTACCTTGAACCGACAGATGATGTGCGTCAATCTGTTGAACACAGTTTCTATGTAGACAACTGTCTAAAAAGTGTACCAACTGAAGAACAGGCAGAGAAACTAGTACACAGATTACAGCACCAACTAATGGAGGGTGGATTTGAGTTGTGCCAATGGGCCAGTAATGTTCCTACGGTCATTAAAGACATTCCATCTGAGCTAAAATCAAAGAGCAGTGAGATCTGGATTAACCAAGAAACAGCCAATCCTCAAGAGCGAACCCTCGGACTGTTGTGGCACTGCAGATCTGATACTTTGGCATACAAACCATACCAGAAAGAGGAAGGTGAATCCACCATGCGTAAGATCTATCGCACACTTGCAAAGCAATACGATCCCCTTGGGTATCTGATCCCTTTCACCACAAGGGCTAAGATCATTGTGCAATTGCTCTGGGGCAAGAAACGAGGCTGGGATGACCCTTGTCTCCCTGCTGAATTACTGGGTGCTTGGCAACAGTGGGAGAATGAGCTCCATCAGTTATCAGAGATCTCTCAGCCCAGATGTTACAGCTCCAACAGTCAGGATGCAATCAAAAGTCGCAGCATTCATGTTTTCTGCGATGCTTCTGAGAGAGCCTATGGCTCTGTTGCCTACTTGAGGACTGAGGACGATCAGAACAACATTACGGTAGCCTTTTTGGCTGCAAGATCCAGGGTCGCTCCAAAGAAGCAGCTCTCAATCGCACGCTTAGAACTTTGTGCTGCAATGACAGGAGCACAGCTGGGTGCTGTTTTGAAGAAAGAGCTGACTTTAGACATCCACAACGTTGTGTATTGGTCAGATTCTACCACAGTCCTCGCGTGGCTGCAATCTGATTCCTGCAGGTACAAAGTATTTGTTGGAGTTAGAGTCTGTGAAATACAAGAGTTGTCTGACCCAGAATCCTGGCGGTATGTCGATTCTTCGAATAATCCTGCTGATGACATCACACGAGGTTTGGCACTGACTCAACTGGCTCAAGACACTCGCTGGAGGCAGGGTCCAGCCTTCTTGATGCAACCCAGCTGCAATTGGCCAAAGGCACCCAAGGGTCAAGTCCTTGATGATAGTCAGGAGCTTAAGAAACCTGTGTTCAGTGGATTACTTAAAGAGACTGCAATACCTACCATTCCAGATTTCCATCAATTCAATAGTTATCAGGAGCTTCTAGAAGCCACAGTGCAGTCCCTGCATGGGGCGGCTGGCAGTAAAGAACCACCAGATGCAGATGAATTCCATGATGCAGAATTGACTCTTCTGAGGCATTGTCAAATGCAAGACTTCCCTGAAGAATTTGCCTCGCTTAAGGAAGGAAAGACTCTCTCAAGCGGCAGTCGACTGGTAGGACTTACCCCTGAGCATGACAAAGATTCCAATCTGATTAGAGTGGGTGGCAGACTTAGAAGATGTGACAGCCTGGCCAAAGAAGTTCTACATCCTGTGGTTTTATCTCCGACTCATCCAGTGGTGAAACTCCTCATTAAGCACTATGACACCAAACTACTTCACCCTGGACCTGGACGGGTGTTTGCCGAGCTACGGCGAAAGTTTTGGATATTACGAGGGAGAGAGGCAGTTAAGAAACATCAGCGTAGCTGCCCTGAGTGCCAGAAGTGGAGGGGTCGACCAGAAATTCCAAGGATGGCAGACATTCCACCTTCCAGCCTTAGGTTATTCAAACCTCCCTTTTATTCCACTGGGGTTGATTGTTTTGGTCCCTTTACGATTAAAGTAGGCCGTCGTACAGAGAAAAGGTGGGGTATCCTCTATAAATGTCTCACGACTCGAGCGGTTCACCTCAATCTACTGGATCATATGGACACTGATTCATTCTTGTTGTCCCTTAGACGCTTTATTTCACGTAGGGGAAAGCCATATGAGCTTCTATCTGATCAGGGAACCAATTTCAAAGGGGGAAGTCGAGAATTGGAGGAAGTCTTCAGTCAAATACAACCTACTCTCAGAGAACAACTATCCAAAGAACAGATCAGGTTCCGTCTTAATCCTCCCAGTGCTCCTCACTTTAGGGGCTCCTGGGAAAGAGAAGTGAGGTCTGTGAAAACAGCCCTACGGACCACACTGGGTACTCAGGTTGTCACTGAAGAGGTATTGAGGACGGTCTTAGTAGAGATTGAAGGAATCTTAAATTCAAGACCTTTGGGTTATGTCTCCAGTGATGTGGCCGACCCAGATCCTGTGACTCCGAATTCATTGCTGATGGGGCGGCCTGACTCCTCGTTACCTCAGGTGGTCTATCCTGAGTCTGATCTGCTCAGTCGGAAGAGGTGGAGACACAGCCAGATTCTCAGTGATCACTTCTGGAAGCATTTCGTGCATGATTTTCTGCCTACTTTACAGACACGTCAGAAATGGAATCAAGAGAGAGAGAACATTACAGTTGGGACTGTAGTTCTTATAGCTGATGAGCAGTTACCAAGAGCGCTCTGGCGAGTGGGTACTGTTTCATCCATCATTCCTAGTTCTGATGGTAGAGTTAGAACTGCTGTTGTTAAAGTGAAAGATCATACTTACACTCGACCAGTTGCTCGATTGGTTAGATTACCCGCTTTACCGCAGGGCTCAGATGATGTGCAGTAGTAGATTTACTACAGACAAATTTGTGTACCAAATTTGGGCGGCTGTAAAAAAGCCCATGTTCAGTTTGTGTTCATTTATTATAAAGGCTGTGCAGCTATCATGTTGGTCATTGATTTGAATATGAGGGGGTGTGGTTTAATCCGAGTTCGCGCGAAAGCAGATCATATTTCTTCCGTTCGGCTCCTGAGGGAAAGTTTAGGTCCTGCAATCTTACCTGAAAAGCAGTGAAATAAGATAGATTAACATCACTTTCTGCAGCGCCTTCACTTTGTGAACTGCAGAATAGGATATTTGTGCTCTGGATTGGCCGCGGACGGTATTGAACTTTGTACTGAAGTTTCCATAGTGACGATTCCTGAATGTGCGTCATTGAAGATTGTGAGTTACATTTATATTATTATTTTATCGTCATTTATTCACTGTTTATATCGAATGTACGGCTGCTACATTATATTTTATGTTAAATGAGAGTACAGTTACCTGATGTGAAAATATTATGATGAAATATTATGTTATAGTGGCAAATGTGATCATCCATTATATAGAGCTGTAATGTCTCAGCATTTCTGTCGTGTTAATTGCACATCTATACAGTTTTATGTTACTGATTACATTATTTGTTTATTGTAGAACCACATTTGAGAGTCATACATCAGCGAGATAAATATTCAGTAACATCTTAGATTATTCACTGGAATCTATCGTCGCGAGGATTTACCATACTTCAGGGCCTGAGACTGCATCTCAACATCAACGTCACAAAGCCTTTCGGACACTTTAAAGAACTGTAGAGACCACACGGACTGTTGCAATCTTGTTTTCACTGCCTAATCACAGGACCAACTGACATCTGTATCCTTACAATTCAAATCTGTTGAAACAATTCATTGTTTATTTTGTTTATTATTTTGCGTAGGCCTACGTTTTTCATATGTACATTTTCTTTACATTTGGGTACCTTTTTTGATGGTGAACATGTACACGGTGTATTTTATTATTCAACAATATCAAGAGTAAAAGGTACAATTTAGTACAACTGCTTTCTCTTCATTACTCTCGTCAGTCATTGGACATCAAAATGTGGTAATCGACCCTCTGAAACGATTAGCATCGTAATAGTAATTAGCGCAGTACAGTTTCTTTTGTACAATAGGCCTACATTTTATTATATAGGCCTATTTTTTGTTAGTATTTAAGATGTACACTTACTGGACTGAACCTACGTTGAGCCATACTTTTTTGTTTAGTTAAGTAAAGTATCAAACATAATTTTGAGCTTTAAATATTTAAATATTTTGTTCCCCACAATAAAAATTACAGAGCTCTGATCATAAAACTATGCATTTATATATCATCTTACATAGTCTATTATGGGGGCATGGTGGTTTTTTTTTGCAATTTATGTTGATGTTCTGTTGTGGCTACTTATCTCATTGATTTACATTTCCAGAATCAACACATTGTCACCCCAACTCGTCACCTTTGACCAAGCTTCAATATCTGACGCTTTGGGGCGCCCTTTGGCGTCAGTTCATGACGCGATCCTGACAGCGTCATCTAACTGACGCTTTCCTTTAGCGTCAGTTGGATGACGCGGTTAGGTTTAGGTCTGGGGTAGGGTAGGGTTACACGCTGATCCTCAGGGCGTCATGGACTGACGCTAGAGGGCGCCCAAAGCGTCAGAAATTGAAGCTTGGTCAAATGCTTCCCAAGGCGTCAGATAGGTGACGCCTTGGGGTGAGAATGCCTTGCCAGAATCAGAACTTCATCTTTTTCAAACTGGGCAGGCATTGTTTTTCCTCTGGAATGTAGAATTTAAGAAGGCTAGTAGGCTACTGCCCTCTGTGGTCAACAATCGAGCCAGTGACCGTCCAGCCAGCGCCAGAGACCGTCCAGCCAGCGCCAGAGCCCGTCCAGCCAGCGCCAGAGCCCCGTCCAGGCCAGCGCCAGAGCCCGTCCCAGGAAACGCCAGAGCCCGCCCGCGCCAGCACCAGAGCCCGTCCAGGCGGAACCCGAGACCAGGATCCCTCCCGGCCTCCCTCTCCCGCCTCCTCCCATCATTCACCCGCCTAACCTCCTGTCTGCCAGCCCCCTTGACCCAGCTGGGTCGTTGGATCCCCAGTCTCCCCCTCCCACCTCCTCCACTTGGACACTTCCTCGGCCCCTGGTCCCATCGGCTCAGCTCCTCCATGGCCCCTCTGTCCACCAGCTCAGCCAGGCTCCCTCTTCCCCCGGATTCCCTTCAGTCCCTCGTCGTCCCTCCCTCACCTCTGGACTTCCTTCCTCTGGTTCAGTTGGACTTCTCACTCCCTCCAGTCACCCGTCAGCCCTCACTCCCGCTGTCCTCTCTGTGTCCCTCTGTGTCCCTGTCATCCCTTCACTCACCCGAGCCTGCGGTGTCGCCATGTCCCCTTGGTCCCTCATCAGCTCCTTGTCTCCGTCGGTCCCACGGCTTCACCCCGGTCTCCTCTTCCCTTTGCTCCACCCCTGTCAGTCGGCCCCCTCCCTTCATCTGCTCCCGCCCTGGTCTCGCCCTCAGTCTGCTCCGCCCTGGTCTCGTCCTCAGCCTGCTCCGCTCGGGTCAAGCCTTCAGCCTGCTCCGCCCTGGTCTCGCTCCTCAGCCTGCTCCGCCCTGGTCTCGTCCTCAGCCTGCTCCGCTCCTGGCCACGCCCTCAACCTGCTCCGCCCTGGCCACGCCCTCAACCTGCTCCGCCCTGGCCACGCCCTCAACCTGCTCCGCCCTGTCCACCTCCTGCTCAGCCTTCAGCTCCTCCCTTCCTCCTCTCTTCTACGGCGTGAGGCCACGCCTTCCGGGGAGGGGGAGTTCTGTCACAGTCTCCGTCTGCACCGCTCTGTCTGCATCTTCTCCACTACACTTCCCAGGATCCTCTTGTCTCCACACCTGAACTCACTCCCTCAATCAGCCCCCTGTTCATCGTCATGATCATCTGTTTCACCTGTTTGCACCTTGTTAGTGTTCATTTGTGCTTGTATTTAGTTCGCTCTTGTTTCTTCCAGTCTTTGTCGGTCAATGTTAAACGTTACCCTGTGAGTGCCTCCTTTCCTGTTGTTTAAGAAAAATTGTATCTTTCGTCTGAATACTGATCCTCGTCCTTCGTCTGCCAGCACTGCACCGTGACAGAGTCATGTTTTCATCCACAGGTGGCTTTTGGTGTTGATTTGAATTTCTTGACGCAAACTGACAGCCCCTTCCAGAATGCAGTAGAGCTGTGTTTAAAAGGCTCAGCATTGGAATTTATAGACCCATTATTTAGAGTAAGAATTTATCCAAAATTGCTTATGTCACCCTAAAGTAGTTGGATTAATGATAATCTGTTTTTATTTTTAATTGTGGGACTTCAGCTTTTTCCCAAGAATTGGAAGATTATAGAGCAAGTTAAAGATGCAACTGAACTCGAACACAAAACAGGAAGACAGCAATAGAAAAAAATGGAGACGATGTACTGCAAGATATTCTCACACAAATCCTCAGAACGGCAGGTATGTGGGTTTTGCGAATCACCAGTCTCAGAATGATCCATTTGCAGCATAAGTTTATTAAGAGAATAGTCCAAACAGGCAGAGATCAAAAAGACAGCAAACTCAGCACTGGAGGCAAGGCTTGATCGAGGTCTGATACTAGGCAGAAGGTCAGGGCAGGCAGAGAACAGGCAAAGTCCGTGAAACAGGCAGAGGTAGCGTAGGCAGGCAGCAGGCAATGAAAGTTAAAGACCGTAGGGGTCGGGAATCGGTCAGGGCTGTAACAGAGAAATAACACTCTGAAGAGTTCACAATAGTAACAAAACTTTGCACTGAAGGGCTGTTCGCTGGAAGTTAAATAGCTTCGAAGACAGACTGCAGCCTGGGCATGATGATGAGAGTCATTAGAGAATGATGTATCAGTACTCGGGCGAAGGCGCTCTCTGCTGGCCAGAGAGAGAGGCTGCTGAATCCGGGCGGGATCATGTACAGAGTCCTCCGATCAATTGACTCCTGGCCGAGGTGCTGGACAATACCGGGGTCTTCCACGTGGTCGTGGAGCTAAATTAGAATGTCGTCGCTGCATCTGGTTAGGACAAAAACTCTGATTAACATGGAAACACGCAAGTTAAGACATGGTGTCAATTAAATTGATGTCAAAGTCCATCTTAAATGTTTTACATGGTATCAACACAGGGCCAGAGTGGTGGCCATTTTCAGCGTGCAGTAAGTTTTTGTTTCAGAAAATATATACAGATAAATAACAAATTGCATACAACACTGATAGAGTTACTTAACTATTTAACACTTTCCATTTTTGCTTCAGAGGAAGGAAAAAGTTACTAACGCTAAAGATGATGAGCTGATGTCGGACAATTTCGTGACTTTCTTCATTGCTGGTGAAGTTTCGGCTTAGTTTGATTTTTGCTCATAAATCCTAGCCAATATAAATAGTCCTCGATTCTTTTACAGGGCAAGAGACAACAGCAAATCAGCATCTCTTTTGCAATCATGGAATTAGGGAGACATCCTGAGATATATAAATGGTAAATGCTAAAACAGTCCTTGGAAATTTGGACCTCTTCCACAATGACTTGTATTACAATGCTCTAGTTTAAATTTCTCATTCCCAGGGCTAAAGCAGAAGTGGATGAAGTTCTTGGGACAAAGAGAGACATTTCATATGAAGACCTTGGGAAATTCACTTACTTGTCTCAGGTTGGTCTACAGCTGGGATGCCCAATCCTGTTCCTGGAGATCTATCTTCCTGCAAAGTTCAGATCCAACCTGATTCAACACAATCGAAGCCGGCTAATTGAGATCTTCAGGAGCACTTGTTAATTACTTGTTAAGTGTGCTGATCACGGTTGGATAATGAACTCTGCTGGTAGGTAGATCTCCAAGAACAGGATTGGACACTCCAGATCTGTATCTATTTCTTTGATCGTCTTTGTATTGTTGACTCAATGCATTAGGTCTTGAAGGAAACACTGCGACTGTACCCCACTGCTCCAGGAACCAATCGCTGGTTGCATGAGGACATGGTTATGAATGGGCTGAAGGTCCCAGGCGGCTGCTCTGTTGTTGAGCATTGCCAGATTCCCAGTAATTTTGGTGTTGTGTTTTAGTGTTGTACCTGGCTGGGGAAGCTCATAATGGCAGTGAATTCGTGACAAGCAAAAAAAAGACGCAGAAGTATCACAGTATGATCCCATGCGGCATGTGTCCGTAAATTCCAAGTGCTCTGGGCATATGCAACAGGGTTTGGCAAAAATAAAAATAATTGCATGCATTATTCTATAAAAATCAAAAGTCTTCTGTGCACGGCTGCACAATGTGCGCTTCAACTTGACCAGAAACGGCACACAAGTTGTGATGAAATCAAGACTAGGAAAAATGTGACATGAAAACAATCCATGGACATTCTTCCCTAGGTGAATATTTTCGTTATGTTCGTCGCAACAAGAAGTTATCATGTTCACATCTGTCAACTGTCCTTCTGACTGTCATCAAGAAGATTTCTAGGCATTGTATTTCATACTGCATTTTTATTTATTTTGATTTCTTACAACCGTATTTTTTCTCGCGAGTCATTGTGAACTGTGGTGCTAATAGAGGCTCATGAACATGCAGTTCGTGCACAGAGATCTGGATTTTCTGTAAATAATACATACATAAACCCTTCAGAACACGTGTTGCATGGGAGCATTCTGTGATACTTTCGTTTCTTTTTTAAAAAGCTTCATGCTGGTCGCATTTCACTGCCATTATGTGGATGATGCAGAGCAAGACTTTTTATCTTCATTTTCTCCTTTTGTGGTCTGAAAAGAAATAACAGCACACTTGCATTAGAACAACACCAGGGTGAGTAAATTATGACTTTATTCTATTTTAATAAATCCAATAAATTCAAAACAATGGCATTATCAATTTTACTTGTTTAATTGTATATGAATACATGACTGTGTTGAACCATTTTAACCTTTTTCCATACAGTTAAGTTCGTATGTCTCTCAAAGACTGGAAAAGTTTTTCAAAGAGCCGTTGAAGTTTGATCCTGAGAGATTTGATGTGAATGCCCCCAAGTAAGTCATTATGAGGACAAGCTGTAAATGAGTTCCCTTTCGAACGGTCACTTCGTATTGTGTAGCTTATATGTAAAGCTTATATGTAAAACACATTTGCACATCCAATATTGCGGATTCCTCAGACGTGCAACCAATGAGCTAGTCCTACATCATTACACGTCAGAGCCTGCCAAGGGGGCGTGGCCTTAGCCTATCTACAATCCCCCTTGAATTCACCATTATAGCAGATTCTACTCTTCAGCGACAACTTTACAGCTTTGTTTATTGAGCCTTCGCCGTTGAACAAGCCCTTCAGCCTGAGCGAGCATCATTTTAGCAGATACTACGCCTTCTCAGCCATTTTTCTCCTGTCGCCATCTCTCCTGTGGCTATCCGGTGACAACGCTAATATCCTTTCTCTATATTTCAAGTGTATTGAGTGTACGAGGCCACTCAAACGCCCTCAGCAGGCCCCTCGTCACTAGCCTGTGCCTTTTTCACCTGAGGTGCACGAGGAGCTGACCAAGATGTGGTACACTCCTTATTCCGTACGTGTGGGATCTTTCACTTTCCGCAACGCCTCCTCCACTGGACCGGTGCGCCGAAAAGGGCTACGAGTCATTGCCGCCCCTTGAACATGCAGTGGCTGCTCATCTTTGCCCGAACACCAGTGCTAGCTGGTCAGCTAGAGCTGCCACCCAAACAAATCCTGCCGAAACACTTCAGCCCTCGCTGGACGCGCTCATTCCGCCTCCGGTCAGGCTGCTTCGGCCTTGCACATGATGGCCGTGCTCTAGGTTTACCAGGCCAAACTCCTCCAGTCAATGGACGAGGCTGGCCCGGACCCCGAGGCCTTCCAAGACCTCCGAAGCGCCACGGACCTAGCTTTGCGGGCTACCAAGGCTACTGCACAGGCTATCGGGGAGGAATATGGCGAGTTTGGTCGTGCTAGAGCGCCACATCTGGCTGAACCTCACCGAGAATTAGGACGTGGGCAGAACAAGGTTCCTCCAAGCCCCTGTATCCAACTCCTGCCTCTTCCGGCCCAGCGGTGAAGGGTTTCTCGGAGAGGTACACTGAAGCGCAGAAGTCGCCCAAGCTATGCGATACTTCCTGCTGAAATGCTCCGAGCTCTGCTTCTGTCTTCTGATGCCCACCGCCAGCCACGACCAGAAAAGCTGCCCGCTGCCCCGGCGCCAGGGCCCATGAATCAGCGTTGTGCCTGATGCTGTGCCGCCGAAGTTGTCATTGCACCAAAAGTAAAAGAGAGGGCTCGGGTCTCGTGCTAGTCAGACCACCCTCGAAAAAAAACAGAAAACTTCCCACAGCTCCCTGTTCAGTTCAGGCTGCTGGGGGTTTTATTATTGTAAACAGGCCAGCAGCAGTGAGCGCGTCTCTACAAACAAACGTTGTTTTCACAGCGAACCCAAATAAAGCACAAAAAGAGTATGTTTCACAATCACAACACTCAGGTTCCCGGCCCCCCTCTACTAGGCGGCCCCTTCGCTGTTGTAACACTGACTTCCTCCCAGGTGAAAGCTTGTACAGTCATTTCAACACTCAGTATGTGCACAAATCACAATATAAGGGTATTAGGTCCCCCTATGTTAGGCAACCCATCCTAATAAGTGTGTCAAACCCTAGCCACACGGGTTCCGGCCTGGCAAACCATCCCCGATGTGTCCAGTTGGGTCATAAACACTATAAAGCAAGGCCTCTCACTCCAATTCGCTCGCAGACCCCAAAGTTTCAGGCAGTTATCGAGACTTCGGTGAGAAGCAAATCAAGTTAAGTCACATTTATTTATATATCGCTTTTTACAATACAGATTGTATCAAAGCAGCTTCACAGTGATAACATGAAAGTAATACAACACAGACCAATAATATTGTTGAATATTAAATGTCCCCAACTAAGCAAGCCAAAAGCAAGGCAACAGTGGCAAGGAACCAAAACTCCATCAGGTGATTGGATGGAGAAAAAAACCTTGGGAGAAACCATGCTCAAGTCGGGGGCCAGTTCTCCTCTGGCCAACGAAGGAACAGTGATTACAAAACAAATTGGATCGAAACATTAAGATAATTGTCCATTTCTATCTGTTTGTAAGTCGAAGTAATCACGCCGGTTTGGAGACGAGAAGTTGAGGATCAGTGCCGATGGCTGTCGTGTCGATGAGGCCGGCACTTAAGGATGAGTCGGGATGGGTCCAGGCACAGGTCCACCATAGAGGGTCCTCGGGATAAACAGAGAAACTGATATTAGCGTAGACGCCATCCTTCTTCTGATGTACCAAGTACATCAGGATTTACGGGACGTGTTCCCAGTTCCGGCTGATCTAAACTATGCAGCCTAATTTGAATTTAGGAAGTCTATAGTGTGTTATGTGTATGCTAGACCAAAGAGTGTTTTTAGTCTAGATTTGAACTGACAGATTGTGTCTGCTTTCCGGACAATGTTTGGAAGATTGTTCCAGAGTTTTGGTGTTAAAAAGGAAAAGGATCTACCGCCTGCAGTCGATTTTGATATTCTAGGTATTATCAACTGGCTGGAGTTTTGAGATCGCAATAGATGTGAAGGATTATAATGCGTTAGGAGCTCGCTCAAGAGCTAAAACCATTTAGTGCTTTGTAAGTAATCAGCAATATTTTAAAGTTTATACGATGTTTAATAGGCAGCCAATGCAGGGTTGACAGAACCGGGCTAATATGGTCATACTTCCTGGTTCTGGCAAGAACTCAAGCGGCTGCCTTTTGGACTATCTGAAGTTTGTTTATTAAGCGTGCAGGGCAACCTAGAGCATTACAATAATCTAGCCTTGATGTCATGAACGCATTAACTAATTGTTCCGCATTTGTCAATGAGAGCATATGGCGTAATTTAGATATATTTTTAAGATGGAAAAATGTGGTTCTACAGATACTGGACACATGACTTTCAATTGAGAGATTAGTATCAAAGAGCACACCCAGGTTCTTAACTGACGACGAAGACTTAACAGAGCAGCTATCAAGTGTTAGAGTGTATTCTAGGCTGTTATGTGTGGAAGTTTTTTTGTCCAATAATTAGAATCTCTGTTTTTTTCAGAATTTAGTAGTAGTAAATTAGTGGGTCACGTGCTTCGCGTCAAAGTGCAAAATTTATTAGCAAAACGGGCGATACAGCTAATCCCCCCTGCGCTTAAACATTCAGGTTTATACTAGAAAGACCTCCTCACACAGGCCAATGGGAAAATATGGCCTTGACCTGACTTAGGGGGCCTCCATGTATGGCTTAAATGGGTAACCAGGGACCTTCCTGAGAAGGTCTTAAGCACTATATCTGAAGCCAGTGCCCCATCTACTCGGCGCCTTAATGCTTTGAAGTGGTCGGGTTTTTCTAGTTGGTGCTTGAAAAATCGTTCTGAGTCATGTGAGGTATCTGTGGTACTCTCCTTCCTGCAGGAGCTATTGGATGCGGGCCGCCCATCCACCCTCAAGGTGTATGTGGCAGCTATTGTAGCGCATCTTGCTCTTGTGGCTGGCCAATCACTAGGAAGAATGGGGAGGTTATCTGCTCTGCCCTGTCAGAGCACTGAGAATCTGGAGCGTTCTGCATCTTTTAGACAATCAGAAAAGCTTTTTGTCTGTTTGGTGGCTGATCTAAGGGTTATCCAGTCACTAAGCAAAGACTGTCTAGATGGATATTGGATGCCATTTTTATGGCTTATACCTCAGTGGGTCAGGTTTGCCCCATAGGTATCAAGGCCCATTCGACCAGAGGCATAGCTTCATTATGGGCTTGGTCATCTGGCTTTCCCATTTAAGATATTTGTGATGCGGCCAGCTGGTCCTTGCCTTCCACATTTATGAAGTTTTATAATATGGAGGTGCATTCCCTGCTGGCGAAGGTGCTTTCGGTAGGGCCCGACAGTGTTTGGTCATGTCTAAAAATGTTACTGTGCACAATCATACACATATATATATATATATATATATATATATATATATATATATATATGTATACAGTGTGTAAAACCCGCTTTGGCCGGTTATATTTTCCTCTACTAATAGTCTCGACTTGGTATATACTTGGTTTTCTGGCTTGTTGTGTGAGCGCAGGGGTCCTGAGTTGCAGTGGCAACCATTTACTTATAGTGCAGTGTTTTGCATGGCATCCCCACATGCATATAGCTATGCAATATGAAGTGACCGTTCGAAAGGAAACTACTCTGGTTACTATCGTAACCTCATTTCCCTGAGAGAGGGAACAAGTTTTGCGTTGAGTTGCGAGAGTTGTCGCTTCAGTCGTTAAACCAGCCATAGTGGTAAATTTGATAAAAACTGAAATGGCACTCTTCATGTGATATTGATTAATTAAAATTTTTAACCCCCATATCTTGAATTTTGTGATCATTCATGCATTGCATTTTAGGGGTTCAAATATGTAGCGCTTTAGAACCTTTTCTTCTAAGAGATACGTTAACCAATCTTTTAATTGATTTGGTTTTATATTATCTCATAATTCTTCATTATGTTGATTTTAAATCTTTTTATACATTATGTGGATACAGTGCTGGTAGTAACTGGCATTTTGTTTTCAAATGACACACACAAACCATCATATGAATAGACATTTATAAGAACCAGTTGAACACTGATGTGCTCAATGTAAAACACTTCTTCTCCATTCATCATAATGACTTAGGCCTCTTTTTTTGTTCAGTGTTACACTTACTACAGACAGTACATACGTGTGTTGTAAAATATTTGAGAATATTGTTTTTATACTCAGAACACACAAATACACTGGTAACAATATATATATTTTATTTTTCCCACAAAAATAATGTACACAGTGTACATTCCCAACCAACACAAAGTTGCACATACACTACATTCAAAACAACAGAAGAATTTACTGTACACAGTTACATAAAAATAAAAAAAACTATGCTGCATCCTCTCTTCTATTGCGGTCTGACCACAGCACCTCATCCACATCACAAGCAATGTTTTCCCTGGCCAGGCAGCGGGGGAATATCGCCTTGCATGGCGATTCCAGAAAAGCATCAGCTGCTATATATCCACATGCGTCCTCCATAGCTTGGAGTAGACGTATACGCGTTTGTGGATTACGGTCACACACTTTCCATCTCCAGGCAGAAAAAAATTCCTCAATAGGATTGAGACACACATTGTGATGTTCTCTCGCGCTGGCCAGGGACTTCAACAATGGCATGCTGGCCGATGATATTCCTTCCCCTCCTTCGTCTTTTTGTGAGGTTGAACCCAACCTCATCAATGAAGATGAACTGGTGCTCCACTGCAGCCACCTCTAGCTCAAGGACTCTCTGAAACACACATGACAATATCAGAAATAGACATGGTATTACACTATTATGACACTATTGTGAAGCACAATCATTATGATTACAATATTGAAATATGTATAATTTATACAGTGTTGAGAGTATGCATCAATTGTGGGACTCACTTGCACATAATTATATCGCAATTCTTTGACTCTTCTGAATTGCGTTCAAATGGCACCCTGTAGACCTGCTTCATCCTGAGATGATTTCTGCACAAGACACGGTCCAATGTTGATAAGCTTACCCTATTCATATTTTGAAATATGTCATTGTTTTCTATTATTTTCCTTCGTATTTGCTGTAATGTTGTTTTCTTAGGACCATGTTTATGATTTCAGTTTCCTGTTCAGGAGACAGAACACGTTCCCGACCACCTTGTCTTGGTAATCTTTCAGTTCTGCCAAACAAATAGTAAAATACTGTAAATACAAAGTAGGTATACATTTCCTGAATACTTGGAACATACTTTACAGTATTTTTGCAGTCCTACACAAACAGTCCACAGGCAATACTGTCACTACTGTACTCATTGAGTACTGTATCCATATGCAATACTGCAGTTTTCTCGTGAGAGTATAGATTTCTTACCTATTCTCATTTTTAGAAAGTCTGGATGATAGATGCTACAGTGTACCTGCTCAGATTTGGCAGTACTCTTTGCCCAGCCTCCCTCATTGTTAGACCATGGTTGACCACATAATCAACCAAAGCTGCTCTGCAATCCTCATCAGGAGATTACTGGTCCTTGGCCTTCTCCTCCTCCTCCTCGTCCTCTTACTCTCACTCCTCTGCCTCTGTTTCCAAAGTTGGCATCCATTGCTCCATTGTAGAGCTCACCTGTTGCCCTTTTATGCTAAAGCTCCTGATTGCTAATTGTTAAACTGTGTGACGGTGTTTGCCCCTTGTGATGAGTCAGTGTGCATATTTGAATTGGCAGTGTGTTCCTTGTGAAAACAAGATATTTTCTGCATGAAAATTGTGCCAAAAGCAAAGAATTGTGTATAGTGTTTTGAAAAAAGTGTGTTCTAGAACTGCAATTTGAGTGTAAAGCAGGAATTGTGCTTGTAGTTCAGCAGAATTGGTTCAGGGGGTTGGTGAATGAGTTACATGTTGGGCCCTATTTTAACGATCTGAAACGCAAGTGTCAAAGCGCAAAGCGCAATTAACTTTGTGGGCGGATCCCGGCGCTGTTGCTATTTTCCCGGCGGGATAAATGCCTCTTGCGCCTGGCGCAAATCTTAAAAGGGGTTGGTCTGGAGTAGCTTCATTATTCATAGGTGTGGTTTGGGCGTAACGGAAATAAACCAATAAGAGCGTCATATCACATTCCCTTTAAGAGCATGATGAACGAGATGCGCTTGTTCGTGGCGCAATTCTATTTTAACGCGCATTTACCAAGCGCGCTTCAGCGTCGGTTCACAGCCGAGTAGAACGATGTTCTCGTCAGGGCCGTAAAAGAAAGAGAAGGGACACTGGGGATGGGACAAACCCACCCAAATTAGCTTCGGGTTAAACATGCATATAATAATTTGGGTAAATGTGTAAGCTTTATGCCTGTTTTTTCCCATCGTCATGGACACAACAATGATTTCCCTCATGTTTATATATTTTTCCGTATAATAATGTATCATTTGCAAAAAGTAAAATGCATCTGTGTTGATGAGAGAATCATCTACAGTGTATGCGCGTTGTTCACACTCTGTATTATGGCCAAGCATGCACGCTTAAAATAGCATCTGAATATACGCGCAATGCGCCACTGACTTTAGACCAGGTTTTTTCTGGTCATTGGCGCAATTGTTTTCTGGAACTGCAAAATAGCACCAGGGATTGTCTGCGCCGACACACACCTCCTTTTGCGTCCGACCCGCCCAGGAAGCGCAAGTTCATTTGTTAGTTTACCGACGTGCGTCTGTGGAGGTAAAAAGCCCGCTTTGCGCGAGTGCAAAATAGGAATGATAAATGCGTCAGTGTATAAAGTCTATCTTCTAACGCATTGTGCAAGATAGAGCCCGTTGTGGTCATTGTGTCTCAAGTACCAGAAAATGTGTGTAAACAATCGAGAAAAACTGTAATTTTACAGTAATGTATTTTTTCACCATACAGTAAACAAGTTAGTGCAACATATGCACAGCAGAAATATTTACATGTATTACACATTACAATACGTGTGCTCTAATATGCATTAATTCATCCTTAACTAATGCACAGATAATCATGAGTTAATGTATAACTCATGTAGAACTAAACCATTAATTAATGATTACTGCATCAGCAACTAATAAATAGTCTATATGATTAATAGATTAAGTAATACATGAATTGCTATTAATTCAATGTGTCATTGTGTATTAATTCCTTAATAACATTTTATTAACTAATAGTGTAAATTAATGTGTTAATTACCACAATTAGTCAAAGCTATGCACTTCAACTTCCAGTTGTCTGCTTTAATTAATCATTAGCTAATGATTTGCAAAGGTATCATTATGTTATGACTTTACTAGTTGGAGCACATCATTATTAACTAATCATTTAGTAATTGTAGTAATTTGCACATGAATTTGCGGTAACTATGAAGTAATTAATCATGTATTAATGCATATTGGTGTACCTGTCATATTATCTGGAAGTTGAAATACATGGCTCTGGCTCATTCTGGTAATTAACATATTAATTAACACTATTAGTTAAGAAAATTAGTTATTATGGAATTAATCCACAATTACATATTTAATTAATCACAATTCATGTATGAACTATTACAGTAACCTTAAAGACTCTTAATTAGTTTCTAAATGTGGTAATCATTAATGAATAGCTTAATAATCATTAGTTACACAGTATTATTCGTTATAGTATATTATTAGTTATTCAGTATTATCTGTGCATATTAGCTAGGCAAGTGAACGGATGCTTATTAGTGCAGCAGGTGTAAATTAAAGTGTTACCCAAAAAACAGATCTAAACTGAAAAAGAAACTCCCAGAAGATATATTACAGTAAAAATATTTTTTTTAAAAAGTGGCAAGAAAGTAATCTTTATAGTTTTCTGGTTCTTATAGTGCTTACATACTGATTGAAGTGTTAACAATTAACCATTGAGGTGTTTGGCCAGTTGGCACATGTAATTGGCCAATTCATGTAGTGTCATTTTAGTGTTTTGAAAAGGCAAACATGTGACTTTATGTCAGATGTTGTGTCTTATGCAGATAACTGTGTTCAGTGCATTAAAAAAGTGGCAGTTTGAAATGAATGCAAAATGTGTGTAAAGCAGAAAATGTGTTTAGACTTTTGGAAAGCTTCAGAAAAAGTTTTGCTCTTGCTGTGTCCGTAATAATTGTGCTGTGCATGTCATTTTAGTGTGTTAGCAATTGGGAAAAACTAATACTTTAACAAGCATGTACTGAACGTGTAGTTAAGCTATTCATGCAGGAATTCATGACTAATGTCATTAGTACATGTCAGACTCATCATTAGTTCATAGTAAAGTATTAATTCAGGTATTAATACATGATTATTCATGTACTGTTATTGTGAAGTGATCAAACATAACATCACGTTGAGCTTTTTGAAGAATGTTATTTATCTGTTTTGTCCCCCACAATAAAGATAAATCATCTTACATAGCCTTATCGGGATATGGTGTTGTTTATTTGCATTTTATGTTAGTGTTCTGTTGTAGGCTACTCCTCTCATCTTTTTGGCCTTAAGTGTGTGTGTGTGTGTGTGTGTGTGTGTGTGTGTGTGTGTGTGTGTGTGTGTGTGTGTGTGTGTGTGCGCTTGTGCGTGTGCGTGTGCGTGTGCGTGTGCGTGTGCGTGTGCGTGTGCGTGTGCGTGTGCGTGTGCGTGTGTGTGTAAGAAGCATAACAAGCTGGCCTGGCAGGCATTGTTTTTCCTCTGGAATGTAGAGTGTAAGAAGGCTAGTACTGCCCTCTGTGGTCCACACAGTGTTGCCAGTATTGGGCGGGTTTTGTAATCTTTTTGCGGGCAAAAATGGGTTTTGGCGGGTGGATAAAAATTGGGCTGGTTTCCGATCAGTTCGGCGGGTTTTTGTAGCCAAAACACCGGTACTTCAGATCCTTCTTTCAGCGACTCTCTGTATAATCTCACTCACTCACTCAAATATAGGCTACACACCCACTACAGGTCTAATCTCAAAACAGACACGTTTCCCTTCAGCTCACTTCACGCACGCCGGCGGCACCTTCCCGTGCGGCACAGGTCTTGCGCGTAATGACTTGACATTCAGCTACATTCCGTCCGCTTATTGATTGCCTAAGTTGTTCGCATTATTTTACATAAAATAAGCTAGTTTAATAGTAGGCTAGAATAGCCTACTTTTGCGTTCATTTGATTTCTGAAAATTGGATAGGCTAAGTCGAAGGCCGGTGTACTTTTGCGTCCATTCCTTTTCCCTTTTTTTAACTTGTAATTAAATAACGAAAAACATGCTTTCTTTATTCGTTTTTAGACTGGTAAAACGATATTCACAAACTTTTTTATTTTCTTTATATAGGCCTACAATGCTTAGATATTTGACTTATAGGCCTATAAAAAAGAAAGAACAAAAACATCTTTTTTTTCTTTTCTGGTTTGGCCAGAGCTCATCTACAGACATGGTTTGGCCTTAGAAAACCAGTAAAATACTTTTTTTTTTCATATTAATTTGTGAATATTTTAAATGTTTCATAAAGGGACAAAATAAACAATACCTTAATATTTATTTTTTAATTATTATATAAAACTAAACATTTATTATCTAGGCCTATTTATTTTATTTATTATACAATGTGTATTTTTTATTATTATTATTATTATTATTTTTTTACAGCAGCATTTGCAGTTCAAATTCAAATTTTGGTATTCAACTTTGTATTTTAAAAATACAACCGTTAATTTTTTGGTTTTTCAATTACAGGTTAAAAAAGGAAAAACGAATGGACGCAAAAGTACACAGACCAATGGGTCATTTTAAAACTAGTTAATGATTCTAATGTGTTTAAATGAGAAACCATAGCGAGAAACAAGGCAAAAAAAATTGGGCGGTTTTTTGTGCATTCTCGCGGTTTTTGACGAGGTTTTGGGCTGGAAAACCTTGCTGGCATCTGGCAACACTGGGTCCACAATCGATCAGAACAAGTTCCAGAGACCCGGAAATTAAATCGTTTAATACTTGATAGCAGTCAGGCTGGCAGACGTAGCCTACATTACACACTGAGCCACTGTCTGAACCATCATGATCTCAGAATGGGTCTCATTTATGATGTTTTACCTGCTCGCTGCTGTTTTCAGTGCATTTTTTGCATATTGTCTGTATGTAAGACATGTTCATCAGAAATACGATCATATACCTGGACCTCCAAGAGATAAGTAAGAAAGTTTATGAACGTGTTCTCTATTACTGTATTTGTTGCTTTATGTATCAAAGCGGAGATAAATTAACATGAACATTGATTTTCTGACAGTTTTCTGCTGGGGCATTTACCGTCTTTCAGAAGATCGACGAAATCGAAAAGTTTTATACACGACCTTTTTCTTCAATGGTAAGTACAAAACTCATGTATAAACACAGATTATTTGTAAAAAAAAATTTGCCTGAGTAATATCTTGTTGTTTTGAACTTGCACCTACAAAACGTCAAGTTACGTAATATCACATCTGACGTTATAGATAAATATTAAGCCAGCTTCTGGCATGTAAGCTTCCGAGAAACTGCTGGAAAATTATTCTTTCATCTTCTGACTTTTTTTGTGTCAATGTACACTACCGGTCAAAAGTTTAAGATCGGTAAGATTTTTTATGTTTTTAAAAGAAGTCTCTTCTGCTCACCAAGGCTGCAATTTTTTGATAAAAATACACAAAAAACACAGTAATATTGTGAAATATTATGACAAATTAAAATGATTTTTTTATGTTAATATATATTAAAATGTTATTCATTCCTCTGAAAAAAAGCTGAATTTTCAGCATCATTACAGTGTCACATGATCCTTCACAAATCACTCTAATATGATGATTGTATGTTCCAAAAACATGTGTGATTATTATCCATGTTGAAAACAGTTTTTTAAATTTTTATTTCAGGATTCTTTGATGAATAGAAAGTTCAAAGAACAGCATTTATTTAATTAGAATCTTTTCTAACATTATAAATGTCTTAACTGTAACTTTTGATCAATGTAACTCATCCTTATTGAATAGAAGTATTGATTTCTTATTTATTTCCACCAAAAATAAAATACAAATTCTTACTGACCCCAAACTTTTTAAAGGGTAGTGTTTAATGTAACAATATGCTTTCCATTTCAGATAAAAGCTGTTCTGTTGAACTTTCTATTCATCAAAGAATCCTGAAATAAAAATGTAAAAAATTGTTTTCAACATGGATAATAATCATACATGTTTTTGGAGCATAAAATCATCATATTAGAGTGATTTGTGAAGGATCATGTGACACTGAAGACTGGAGTAATGATGCTGAAAATTCAGCTTTTTTTTCAGAGGAATAAATGAAATTTTAATATATATTAACATAAAATAGTCATTTTAAATTGTCATAATATTTCACAATATTACTGTGTTTTTTGTGTATTTTTTATCAAAAAATTGCAGCCTTGGTGAGCAGAAGAAACTTCTTTTAAAAACATAAAAAATCTTACAGATCTTAAACTTTTGACTGGTAATGTACATTTACTAAAATAGGGTAATTCTTTGCTTGAAGGGGTGTGCATAAGACTGACATGACACCTTCATAATCATGACAGGAAACAGGTTTATACATGTTTATGACGACTGTCATTAAGTGTCATTCGCTCAATAATGACATTTTTAATGCAAATATGACATTGTTTGAGATGTCTCTGTCATGACAACTTGACATAAACCGATACATCATAACTGTCAGTGTCTTGACCATGACAGCTTGACATTACTAAGATAACACAACCTGTCATAAATATGACATGGCAGATTAATTATTAAACTTAAGAAGCCACTTAGCTTTCTGGGTTAACATTGAATGAATGAATGAATCTTTATTGTCATTATGTCTTGCATAACGAAATTTTTGTATGAGACTCTCGGCCTTAAGAAAAATAACACCAGCAATTATATACACACAAACAATTCCATAAACAAACAATTATATGACACAACAATTATAAACCCAGCTTTTTAAATAAAAATATAAGAATAGAAATAAAATAAAAATACCTTGTAGTAAAAGCCGAACACTAAATATATTCGACGGCAGCATAAGTTAATATGTCCTAGAATTACATTAAAACATCTACATTAAACTGTCAGGTATTCGGTTTTAACATTAGCTGTCATGAGGCCATTATAACATTTTAATGACAAATTCAATTTGTACCACTCTAGTTGAGGTCAAGAAAAATATTCATGTCACAGTTATAATGGCCTCATGACAGCCAATGTCAAAACCAACCACATGACAGTTTAATGTAATGTTAACCCATCAAGCTAAGTGGTTTCTTAAGTTTAATAATTAATATACTAGGTCATGATATATTTATGACAGGTTATGATGTAATTGGTTTATGTCTTAGTGCTGTATTTGACACAATTGACCACATTCACAACATTCTTTTAAATAGACTAGAACTATGTTGGCATTTGTGGAACTGCATTAGCATGGTTTAAATCATACTTATTTGACCATTATCAGTTTGTAGCAGTAAATGAAGAGATGTCTTATTGATCACAAGTTCAGTATGGTGTACCACAAGATACTCAGCTGTATATTTTGAAACTTCAAAACCAATTCACAAAATCATAGTTGATATAAAAATTGGGTGACTGTAATTTCCTACTACTAAATTCTGAAAAAAACAGAGATTCTAATTATTGGACAAAAAACTTCTGCATGTAACAGCCTAAGAATACTCTCGAACACTTTATGGCTGCTCTGTTAAGTCTTCGTCGTCAGTTAAGAACCTGGGTGTGCTCTTTGATACTAATCTCTCAATTGAAAGTCATGTGTCTAGTATCTGTAGAACCCCATTTTTCCCTCTTAAAAATATATCTGAATTACACCATATGCTCTCATTGACAAATGCGGAACAATTAATTAATGCGTTCATGACATCAAGGCTAGATTATTGTAATGCTCTCTGGGTGGTTGCCCTGCACGCTTAATAAACAAACTTCAGCTAGTTCAAAAGGCAGCTGCTCGAGTTCTTACCAGAACCAGGAAGTATGACCATATTAGCCCGGTTCTGTCAACCCTGCATTGGCTGCCTATTAAACATCATATAAATTTTAAAATATTGCTGATTACTTATAAAGCACTAAATGGTTTAGCTCCGCAGTACTTGAGCGAGCTCTTAACGCATTATAGTCCTTCACGTCTATTGCGATCTCAAAACTCTGGCCAGTTGATAATACCTAGAATATCAAAATCGACTGCAGGCGGGAGAACCTTTTCCCATTTAGCACCAAAACTAGGGAACTATCTTCCTAACATTGTCCGGGAAGCAGAACACACAAATCTACACTAAAAACACATCTCTTTGGCCTAGCATACACATAACACACTATACTTCCTTAAATTCAAAATTAGTCTGCATAGTTTAGATCAGCCGGAACCGGGAACACGTCCCATAAATCCTGATGTGCTTGTTACATCAAAAGAAGGATGGCGTCTACGCTAATATTAGCTTCTCTGTTTGGAGTCCCGATGGACCCATCTCGACTCATCTTTAAGTGCTGGCCTCATCGACAAGACAGCCATCGGCACTGATCCTCAACATCTCGTCTCCAAACCCGGTGTGATTACTTCGACTTCCAAACAGATGGAAATGGACAAATACTCTTAATGTTTCGATCCAATTTGTTTTGTAATCACTGTTCCTTCATTGGCCAGAGGAGAACTGTAAAGAGCTATATAAATAAAGGTGACTTGACTTGACTTGTCAAGGTGTCATAACAAAGACATCTCAAACAATGCCATATTTGGATTAAAAATGTCATAATTGAGCAAATGACATTTAATGACAGTTGTCATAACATGCATAAACCATGTGTTATGTCATGATAATGAAGGTGTCATGTCAGGCTTATGCACACCCCTTTCAAGTAAAGAGTTACCTAAAAATCACAGTTGTTTCACCAATTAACAGGCATTTCCTCACTTCGGCTAAAGAAATATAGATATAGGGATATACTGTTTATTGATCCTCTAGGGGAAATTTGGCGCTCTCACCAATGTGACCATGTTCTTGTTTTTAAGGGCAGAAAAATATGGCCCTGTCTGCAGGATGAACAGTTTTCACTATGTCATGATCATGGTTCATTGTCCTGAGGCTACAAAGGTAAATATTTAATATTTTATGTCTTTATGAAAAAAACAAAATAATAATAACCTATCTGAAGCCATCAAAACCAGAACAAAATAAAATCTCTGCCCTGTTATTGTAGACATTCCTGATGTCTCCCAAGTATCTCAAAGATCCTTTTGTCTACAAACGCCTCTTTAACTTGTTTGGAAAAAGGTATGTTTATTTTTTCTGGATATGTCATAGCATTGCTTTGTGAAGTCTAGAGTCAATATCTGTACATTGATAGCTGTGGGCTACTCTAAGGCTCATTACTACTATCATCTAGAAGTTTTTATGGTAGAGGGCCCATGAAATGAAAATCTGAGCTATGTTGCATTTAGTCCGATAACTTTAAAATCATTGTGGCAAAAAGTGATTTCTGGAGGGGATGTTTGTTTTTAATGACAATACAAGTTTGATAAAACCATTTATATTTTTTAAATACGAGGGTAGAACAAAATGCTTAAGTTGGTTTCACAAGTTCCTTTGCCTATATAATCTTTAAGCTAATAAAATGAAGCGTACTTGGCTTGCTTGTATTTGGCTTGCTTAATTGTATACTTCAAGTATGTTAATGATTAGTTGACTTGAAGTGTGCTATTTCAGATCAACTATTTTTGTACTAAGTATATTTTAGTTGTAATTAAATTGTAGTAAGTATAACTTTTTAAATTGGAACAACTTCAAGTATACTTTAAGTATATGCCTGTGTAAGGGCCAAATTAGATGCTTGATTAGTGATAAAGTGTGCTTTATTTGTGTTACAATTACAAATTCATAACGAGTGTCTTCAAAACATACAAGCAATACCGTGTATTATTTTTTATCAAGTACTGTATATTACCTTTTGGCTTTTCAAAGATATTCAAAGAACTCACACTTTAAAGCTGCATATTTGCAGTTTTGAGGGAAGGTGGAGTAAACTGTACACTATTTTTACATTTTGCATGCATTTATTATTATTTGTTGTTGAATGTATGTTTTAAAAAATATTTTTACATTTTGCGTTCCCAAAGTTTAGTGTGACTGCGACTTAATTCATATTCATATTCAAATTTGAATATTTCATGGATTTTCTTTGCCAGTAATGACTTTACAGTTAAATAAGTCACATGACTCAATCTTCTCAGGTTCCTTGGGAATGGGCTGATTACGGCTGCGGACCATGACGTCTGGTACAGGCAGCGTCGCATCATGGATTCTGCCTTTAGCAGCTCGTGAGTCAAATAAAGACAATCTCTGATATAGTGAAAAGTGATATAGATGCTCCTCAGCTGATGCTGTCTCATTGGTCAGATACTTACGAGGCTTGATGGGCACTTTTAACGAGATGTCGGAGCGCCTAATGGATAAGCTGGAGGAAATAGCAGAAACGAAACACCTGCCGTCATGCACGACCTGGTCAACTGTGTCACACTCGATGTCATTTGCAAGGTTTCCCTTTCCTTTCTGCTAATCCAAGGGAAAGCCTATACAAGGAAAGTCAAATCAGCTGTTGATCAATACTTAGTAGTTGTGTTTTCATCCACAGGTGGCTTTTGGTGTCGATTTGAATTTATTGAAGCAAACTGACAGCCCCTTCCAGAATGCAGTAGAGCTGTGTTTAAAAGGCATGGTGTTGGATACCAGAGACCCATTTTTTAGTGTAAGAATTTATTCACAATTGCTTATGTCAACCTAAAGTAGTAGGGTTAATGATGTAATTTGTTTTTATTTTTTAAATGTGGGACCTCAGCTTTTTCCCAAGAATTGGAAGATTATACAGCAAGTTAAAGATGCAGCTGAACTCCTGCGTAAAACAGGAGAAAAATGGATACAAAACAGGAAGACAGCAATAGAAAATGGAGACGATGTACCGCAAGACATTCTCACACAAATCCTCAAAACGGCAGGTATGTGTGTTTTCCTTCTTCCATTTGTTCTACAGGTTTTTTAATTACATTTTTAATTGTCTTCTAAATGTGCTTAAATTAACCATTTAATTCACATTTAAATACAATTTAAACTAGGGAGGCACCGATACTGGATCTAAGGTATCGGCCTCTGATACCACATTTTTAAAGTACTAATGCTCTTTAAAAGTCCCCCGATACCGGACCGATGCACGGTCTGAGAAATGGGTTAATCACAGGCGCCGGTGCCCGCCCCCAGGCCCCGGCTGCAGCTCAGAGCGGGGAGAAGGCGAGGGCGAGATGAGACCGTCAGTTGCGTGACCAAGCTTGGTACTAAAAAAATGTAAACGTCACGGTACCAAGTCCCGGTGGTACCGATTACCTGATCAAACCCAGTTCCGTTTGCACATGCATGCACTAAAGGGCGCTGAAGTTGCGTGCATCATCATGAAAAGGCTGAGACACTGGCGACGCGGCGCTGCTGATGTGTGTCTGTGTATATTAAACTGCCAATCGACTGTTTAAATATAAAACCTGCAGTGTTCTGCTTGTCTCTGTGTGAATGAACAGTGCAGACTGCGGGTTTCATTTAACGCTAGCTACCTCTCACACACACTGAAGCTCGAGTGACGCTCGCGCTGTTCTCCGTCTCTGCTGCCTCACGATATGACTGACATGATTCATGATTTTATCTCCGAGAGTCACTTCATGAGTAACTGGTAGGTATTTTACCGTTTCATTTGAGAAAAACGATCGTCATATCATTTCTTTTTTACTGAGGTGTTTCTCAATGTCAAGGATACTTCCCTTTGATAAACGCCCAGTGTCTATGTATCAGACACGCACAGAAACTCAAAGGTCTTTCGGGCAACCCGTCAAAATAAAAGTTTGGTAAGAAATTGACAGAAATAATTATATTAGGCTACTGTACAATAGATTTAACTACGTCTCTATTAATCAAAATTGCTACTACTAATAATGTGTGCATAAGGTTGCTTTTTCTCTTGATTTTTTATAAGCAATATTTCTCAATATCATCAATATTTTCGTATAAACAGCATGTAGCCTTCAATGCTTTCATAAATGTACCATCATAAATAATAGTCATTGAATTGAATTTTTTTTATTTAACTATTTGGAAAAAAAGAAAGAAAAAGAATATATATATATATATATATATATATATATATAAAATGAAATAAAATATAATTAAATAAATTGGAAAAATAGTTAAAACTGATTTTAAATCATGTTTTCTATTAAGTACTCGGTATTAGATCTCGCGAGTACTGAAATGCAAGTACTCGTACTCGTACTCGTTTTCCAGAAAGTGATATGGTGCATCCCTAATTTAAACCTAACAAGTGTGGAAAATTTACAAGTAATTTACCATTTGAGCAATAAAAAAAGTTTAAATACAACACCAAAAAGTGAAAAAATGCAGCCAAAAGGAGAAGAGCCAGACACATTTAAAAAGTTAAACCGTATTTGTACATTTTAAACCTAATGAATGTGAAAAAAATTGGTATATTACCATTGGAGCAGTTCAAGTTCAAATACAAGTTGGCCAAAAAAATACTTTATACAAATACAAATACTTGACACAATGTCTTAAAATCGTAGCTCTCATGGTGCAAGATGCAACTTGACGACTGAGGACGTCCACGTTCATCTTAAATGTTTACATGGATCAACACAGGGCCAGAGTGGGGGCCGTTTTCAGCGCAGAAGATTTTTGTTTTAAAAAAACAAGATACAGTTAAATAACAAATAGCACACTAAACTTTTTAAGCAAACATTCTACAATCAAACTAAAATTAAAAATAAATACTGCACATACAAATTAAAAAGTCAAATAAATTAAAATGAATATCATACAGCAGTACACTGTACACACCTGTTTGTTCTACGATTTTGCCTGAAGTATATTAGGGTATACAACTGGTCAATTAGCAATTATGTAATTAATTTAATTCCAAATTTGAGTTAGTCAATAGCCCTAAAAATAACAACATATTCAACACAACACTGGTAAAGTTACTTAACTATTTAACACTTTCCATTTTTGCTGCAGAGGAGGAAAAAGTTACTAAACGCTAAAGATGATGAGCTGATGTTGGACAATTTCGTGACTTTCTTCATTGCTGGTGAGTTTCCGTTTTGTTTGATTTTTGCTCATAAACCCCAGCCAATATAAACAGTGCTTGACTCTTTTACAGGGCAAGAGACAACAGCAAATCAGCTCTCTTTTGCAATCATGGAATTAGGGAGACATCCTGAGATATATAAACGGTAAATGCTAAAACAGTCCTTGGAAATTTGGACCTCTTCCACATTAATTTGTATTACAATGCTGTAGTTTGAATGTATTTTCATTCCCAGGGCTAAAGCAGAAGTGGATGAAGTTCTTGGGACAAAGAGAGACATTTCATATGAAGACCTTGGGAAATTCACTTACTTGTCTCAGGTTGGTCTACAAGCTGGGGTGCCCAATCCTGTTCCTGTAAATCTTCCTGCAAAGTTCAGATCAAAGTTCAGTTGAGATCTTCTGGAGCATTTGTTAATTTGGATCACGGTTGGATAATGAACTCTTCTGGTAGGTAGATCTCCAAGAACAGGATTGGACACCCCTGGTCTGCAGAGATGGTCTTTTATGCTACAAACACAAATGGTTCTGTATCCATTTCTTTGAATGGTGTTTGTATTGTTGACTCAATGCAATAGGTCTTGAAGGAAACACTGCGACTGTACCCCACTGCTCCAGGAACCAATCGCTGGTTGCATGAGGACATGGTTATGAATGGGCTGAAAGTCCCAGGCGGCTGCTCTATTGTTGTGAGTATTGCCAGATTCCCAGTAATGCTGGTCTGGTCACTCTGTGGGAAGCTATTTATGGCTGGGGAAGCTATTTCTAGCTACACAAGTACAGCTCCTGTTTATTTGAATGGACTTATATTTTAGTTAAAGTCCCCCTTTTGCCAATAATTATATCTCTTAAAACTAATCTTTGATCACCAAAATGACAAATGTAAGCATTTTTTCCTTGAAAAAATGTCTTCATCCCTTAAAATAGCTTGAATGTAACTCTACCCTTGCCTCATTTTGTATATGCGGTGCCATGAATATGCAAATGAGCCCCGCCTCCACTCACTCACACCAGTGAAGATCATATGTTGAAGATCATATGTTGATCTGATTGGTTACAAGGTAGTTTGTGAATTCATAAAACACCAGCCATTTCAAACCGTGATTTGGTCTTTGGTTCACCGTAGTTTTAACAAGAAAATCAGCAATGGTGTTGACTTTAGAATTTGTACATGGTTTGACTTAAAGCATTTTAAAAACACCACACAGAAATATAAACAACATTAAAATCTTGATTTTGACTACAGGGAGGCTTGAAAGGGTTGATTCACCCAAATTTGCTTACAAATTTACTTTCTCTTTCGGACCAAAAAAGGAGAATTTGTAAAGAGTAAACCTCGCTTACTCTCATCCATATAATGGCAGTGAATAGTGACTAGCAAAGCCAAGGCAACAGTGGCAATGAACCAAAACTCAGGTGACAGAATGGAGAAAAAACCTTGGGAGAAACCAGGCTCAGTTGGGGTCCGGTTCTCCTCTGGCCAACGAAGGAACAGTGTGTGATTCAGGCAGCATTACAAGACAAATTGAATAACAAGAAGTTATCACGTTCACATCTGTCAACTTTCCTTCTGACTGTCATCAATTTCATACTGCATTTTTATTCATTTTGAATTCTCACAAACTTTTGTTCTTTTTCTGGGCGAGTCACAGTGAACTGTGGTGCTAATAGAGTCTCATGAACATGCAGTCATGCACAGAGGTCAGGATTTTCTTTATAATACATTCAATTTTGGTTGGATTTGGACCCAATGAATGATTTGGTTGGACCCAATCATAAATTCTCCGGTAACCATCACATCACCATGGTGGAGTGGTTTGTGTGTCCCTGCGAGCCTGTGTTGTCTGGAGCCTAGTGCTCCTGGTTGGGTCTCCCAAGGCAAAGTGCTTCCAGGTGAGAGGCCAGACAAAGAATGGTTCATAAAGACCCATGATAAAAAAATAAGGAAGAGAAGGAGAGACCCTGCCTGGAGAAAGCCTGGGGCCCCCGTCTGGAGCCAGGCCCAGTAAAAGGGCCTGTCGGCAAGCGCATGGTGGGCGGGTTTGGCACAAGTCAGCAACGTGGCACTCCCCTCTCCATCCTTTGGACCCACCATCCTTAGAAAGATTCACAGGGGTTGGGTGCGCTGCCACATGGGTAGTGGTGAAGGTCAGGGACCTTTTGCATTGCCTGTCTATCTCTGCCAATTTCGAAGTCTCCAAATGAGTCCATTCTGCAACTTTTAAATTTATAAAAGTTTCAGAATGGATTCTGCAACTTTTATAAATTTAGCAGAATCCACATTTTGCAGAAAACATGTTGTAAGTATGTACTTATACCTTGAAGAATGCGATTGGGGTTCAGAACAACAGTGCAGTGTTTTCAGACTGACAGCGCAATAACAGATATGTGATTTATAAATCAATAACACTGATATGTGATATCATGTCATCTGTCAGTTGTGCAGTTACCCAAAATCTCCTAAATGAAGTTAAAACCTATCATGTCACTGATATGTGTTTTACTAAAAATTAATACATCAATAACTGTACATGATATGTGTTTTTTAAAAATATTTATATATTTTTAAAAACAAAATTTTAAGCTTAAGTGCAGAAACCAAAGTTGGTTGTTTTGTCGCTATGGTTACACACACACACACACACACCGTTGGCTGTGCGCTCAAAGTCATCTGTCAGTTGTGCAGTTACCCAAAATCTCCTGAATGAAGTTAAAACCCATCATGTCACTGATATGTGTTTTACTAAATATTAATACATATACAATACAATACAATAACTGTAGGCTACATGATATGTGTTTTTTAAATCAAGTGATCAAAGTGCTCTTTGCCGCCGTGATCAGTGTTCTCTCGTGTGCTGCGCACCGTCTTGGCTCAACGCGCACCTCAATCTGTTGCAGATATCGTCGTGGATATTGTAGTATTGTATTGCTAAATCCCCGACCACTATGTCGGCCTGAGACAGTGAGACCTAGACAAGACCGAGAGGTCCGAGACCAAGACAAGACCAAAGACCGTCAAGACCGTGACAAGACCGAGACCGCGTAAAGTGGTCTTGAGACCGGTCTCGAGACCAAGACCGGTCTCGAGACATACATCACTAGTGTTAAGCGCTGGGCAGGTGTGGGGATACTCACAAGCCCCTGGCTGAGCGCCGCTATGTTCGGATTGTGGGGGGGGGGATGTGGGTTAGGAGGAACTGACTGTTGTTTGTGCACATGGACCAAACAGCAGTTCGGAGTGTTTGGCCTTCTTGGAGACCCTGAGTTTTGTATGGGGCTCCAGTAGGGGACTCCATAGTTCTACTTGGAGTCTTCAACGCACATGTGGGCAATGATGGAGATGCCTGGAGAGGCGTGATTGGAGGAACAACCCTGATCTGAAAACGTGTGGGTGTATGTTGTTAGACTTCTACAACTGTCTATAATGGACACTATGTTTGAAAATAAGTATGCTCATAAGTGTACGTGGTACCAAAGTACCCTAGACCGAAGAACGATTATCGATTTTGTAATCATTTCATCTGATTTGAGGCCGCATGTTTCGGACACTCGGGTGAAGAGAGGGGCGGAGCTGTCAACTGATCACCATCTAGTGGTGAGTTGGCTCAGGAGGTGGGGAAAGAATCTAGACAGACCCGGTAAGAACAAACGGGTAGTGCAGGTGAACTGGAAACGTCTGGAGGAGGCCCCTGTCCGTGAGATCTTCAACTCACACCTCAGATGGAGCTTTTCTGTAATCTCTGTGTAGGTTGGGGACATTGAACCTGAGTGGGCAATGTTCAAAGCTCTATTGCTGAAGCCGCTGCGGGAGGCTGTGGTCTCAAGGTCTTAGGTGCCTCAAGGGGCGGTAACCCTCAAACACCGTGGTGGACACCGGAGGTCAGGGAAGCCGTCCGACTTGTCTTGGAGGACTCTGGAGGCGGTTGCAAGCTACCAACAGGCCCGAAGGGTTGCAGCCTCTACTGTGGCAGATGCAAAGCAGTGAGTGTGGGAGAAGTTCGGAGAAGACATCGAGAAGGACTTTCGGTCGGCACCAAAGTGTTTCTGGAGAACTGTCCGTCACCTCAGGAGGGGGAAGTGGGGAACCATCCAAGCTGTGTACAGTAAGGATGGGACTCTGTTGACCTTACTGGGAAGGCAATTGGGCGGTGGAAGGAACACTTTGAGGAACTCCTGAAATCCGACTGACATGCCCTCTCTAGTAGAGGCAGAGTTGGAGTCTGATGGGGGATTTTCGTCAATTTGCTGGAAGTCACGGAGATAGTCAAACAACTCCACAGTGGAAAAGCCCCAGGGATTGATGAGATACGTCCAAAAATGCTCAAAGCTTTGGGTGTGGAGGGTGTCTTGGATAACACGTCTCTTTAACATTGCGTGGTAGTGGGGTACAGTGCCTAAGGAGTGGCAGACTGAGGTGGTGATTCACCTGTTCAAAAAGGGGGACCGGAAAGTGTGTGCCAATTACATTAAAGAGAAGTTTGGGGTCCCCTGCTGGAGCTGCTACCCCCCCCCACGACCAGACCCCACCCCACCCCGGATAAGCGGATGAAGATGATATATCTTCATAAACCCTTCAGAACATGTGGGATGTACAACACGTTGCATGGGATCATTCTGTGATTTTTCGTTTCTTTCTTTTAAAAAGCTTTATGCTGGTCGCTTTTCACTGCCATAATGTGGATGATGCAGAGCAGGACTTTTTTTCTTAAATTTCTCCTTTTGTGGTCTGAAAAAGAATAGAATTTTAATAAATCCAATACATTTTAAACAATGGCATTATCAATTTTACTTGTTTAATTGTATACGAATACACGACTATTTTAAACCATTTTAATCTTTTTCCATACAGTTAAGTTCTTATGTCTCTCAAAGACTGGACAAGTTTTTCAAAGATCCATTGAAGTTTGATCCTGAGAGATTTGATGTGAATGCCCCCAAGTAAGTCATTATGAGGACAAGCTGTAAATGTGTTTTATGTGTATGTTATAAACATTCTAGCATGAAATCCGCTGATATCAAATTGTGTTCTTGTCTGAAAGGCCTAATTACTGCTACTACCCATTTGCACTTGGTCCACGAACTTGTCTAGGGCAGGTCTTCTCACAGGTGATGAAACACAAACACACATTTGCACAATTTGCTTTCCAAGTGCCAAATTTGCTGTGATCATAACAACTCTGTATTTCTACATTCAGATGGAGGCTAAAGTTGTGCTTGCCAAACTGCTTCAGAGATTCGAGTTTAGCCTGGTTCCCGGACAGTCTTTCAGCATTAAAGACAATGGAACTCTACGTCCCATGAGTGGAGTGATCTGCAACATTAAACCATGCTAGGACATGTTTATGGCACTTGTTTTGTGTCAACTCTTGTGTACTTGTGTGTACTCAGCAAACATGATCTTGTATTATTCAAACATTAACCTAAGCACAGAAGTTGTAACAGGCTCATCTATGATACTTTTTAAATATATAATTATATACAGTGCTAACCATAATTTTTTAATTAATTATTTTTGTATCTCTCTCTCTCTCTCTCTCTCTCTCTCTCTTTCATATATATATATATATATATATATATATATATATATATATATATATATCACTAAAATAATCCTATTGAATGCTTCTTAAAAATGCCTTTATTTTTTAAACTATTAGTTTATTTTACTTTTTAAATAATTATTAGCTTTTCATCACCTCACAAATTAAACTAATGTTCATTTTGTTAATAATAACTTTCTGTTTGCATTTTTATATTAATATGGTACAAGATTATCAAATTCAAATTGGTGTGACAAATGAGTTTATCACAAAAGTAATCAAAAAATGTGTAATGTAATAGACTATGTTACTGACTATGATTTTTGTCATTTGTAATTTGTAAGCAGTAACAGACTACAATTTGTAAAATGATAGTTGATTAATATGAACATTTTATAAACACAATAAGAACTAATGAATCCACTGGTGAAAATGCTTGTATTGCTAATTTAATACTTTTTCTTTGTAAATTATATTATCAGAAAAATCCTAAAACTTTTTGTTCATCAGATTTAAAAATGTATTATGTGAAACTGTAAAACGTGTTATTGACGTACGACAACCGTGTATGATGAAAGAAAAAGCATCGCTTTTCCAGGCCCCAGCGAGGATCGAACTCGCGACCCCTGGTTTACAAGACCAGTGCTCTAACCACTGAGCTATGGAGCCAGCTGTGGCAGCCCGCTGGAAAAAACTGTATTTCATCACGTGATACGTTGTATTTGGTGCAAAAAGAGTGCAAAATTCTCAAGGACCTTCTTATATTCCCTTTTTTAGCTAAATGATGTGCCAAAATATAACTTTACCACATTTTCCGATTTAACACCTTTTTATATAAAAGATACGATTTAAACGAGATTGAGATTAATTATTAAATTATACAAGTATTTTCTTTTTTTTTTTTAAGAATAAGGATAAAGAGGAAAAATGTGTGTGTGTGACTAACCAACCGACCAAAATACTTTTTACAGGTTTCGTGGCCTGTAAAGCCTATAAGTACCCGGATGAAAATGTTATATTAGGCCACTAGAGGGCGAAGTTCACCAACAAAACTCTCCACAATCACGTTCTGCAGTAACAAATGGACCGTTCTCATTTAGTCATTCATTGAAGTGAAGGCTAGATGTGCCAAATAATAAATATTTGTTGAATTGATGGGGTGATATGTTAGGAAAACATATTTTGTGAGAAAATTAAAGCTTGACCCAAACAGCTACCCTAGATAAAAATCTAAAATGTCCTATAATCTGATTTTATGTGATTATACCAGTTTCTGGAATTTTTTGTAGTTTGTGATTGTAATCCCGTATTTATACACTTTTATCCAAATCAGATTTAAATAGGCAATACATTTTTATCGGTTTGTCTGTTCAATGACATTTTTCACATTTTAGAGGAAAAGTAAGTTGACTTTCTTTGAATGAAAGGCAGCCACGAGACGTCTGCAAACCAAATATAAAATGGTCTTTAAAAATGGTTTGAAAGTAATGACACGGTCGATCGACGTTCCATCATTTATTATTTCCCTTTACTTATACCTAATAAAAAGAGTAAAATAATCTCATTTTTCTAGGGAATGTAGGCTCTGTCTCTTTAAGAGGGCAGATCCTGCTTTTTGCCTCTCATCCCTGAACCTGCTCAGATCCGCTCGGATCATTTCTCCACACACACCAGCTCAGAGGAAGAGCAGAACCCGAGAGAGACCCTGAACATCGACACGTGAGGAGATAAACTACAAACCCATTCTGATCTGAGCTCTGAAGCTTAACGTGAATGCAGGCATGTTTTTTTAAATGAAGGCTGTGTTTATAATTATTATTATTTTTTAAATATTGCCTTTGAAACCCAGATGTTTCGTGCCTAAAGGATTTTTTTTCTTGAGAACAAACCGCGTTTCATTTAAACGATGCCCATGCATGGATTTATATATCGTGTACATTTTAGGAGATTTGAAATTATGCATGATTTCAAAGTTAATTGTGCGTGAGGCGTTAATAAAGGTGATAGTTTGAAAAAACAAATCTCTGGAATACAAATCATTTTATGCAGTTTTTCAAAGGGATTCCCGTGAACATTCTATGAATCCTTTGGGTTTTTTTTAATGCGTTCTGTGCTTTTCTGGTGGGAATGAAACAGCATTATCTTAGATCTATGTTGAATATTTCACCCTGAGACAGTTCCTCTGTAAGAGTCATGATGGCAAAACACTGTCCTAACGACGACCTGAGTAAGATCTCTGATGATGAACTGATCCGATGGAGCAAAGAGGACTTGATTAAGAGGCTAAGAAGAGTTGATGGCGAGAAGATGAGCCTTATGCTGGAACATGGGAACATGATGAAGGACATCAACCGCAGACTGCAGGTGCACCTCCACGAGATCCGTAACCTGAAGGATATCAACCAGAAACTGCAAGACGATAACCAGGAGCTCAGGGAACTCTGCTGCTTTCTCGACGACGATCGGCAGAAAGGTAAGAAGCTGTCTCGGGAATGGCAGAGGTTTGGCAGGTATACAGCGAGCTCTGTGTGGAAGGAGGTGAGCACCTATCAGCAGAAACTCAAGGACCTGGAGGTCAACCAGGAGAACATTCTTCGGGAGAATGCAGAACTAAAGGAAATCATTCTCATGTTGGATGAAGACCGGAATGGAGCGGGATCAAGGAGCTCTATTGACAGCCAGTCCAGTCTGAGCAACCTGAATGGAGGTTCGGGAACTGTGAGAGATGTTGGTGATGGGAGCAGTACCTCCAGCGGTGGAAGTGCTGGAAGCCCAGACCATCATCTTAATCATATACACAAGACTGTAGAAACTAAGGTTGGCACCATAAGACGATCGATGGATGATCTTTCCACTCCACATCATCACAGGAGCATCCCCAATGGACTCAACGGTAAGTAAACGTCTTTGCCACATTACTGTTTATTGTTTTGTGTCTATCAGTGCATATCTTTTAGCTTTGAGGCCATATTAGTACTTTCTTAAAAAGTACACAATTAAGTCTATAGACAGACTCCGTGTGCAGGGACCTTTTGTCTTCCCAAAAAACAAAACAAAAATTCTGATGACTCATCTTGCACTAGTAGGTGTGTCCATTTTTTTTCTTCAATCCAAGTCTGTCTAGAATGAGAATATCCCACTTATTTAAAGGGATAGTTCACCCAAAAATTAAAATTAAGTCACTAATTACTCACCCCCATGCTGTACCAACCCTGTAAGACCTTCGTTCGTCTTCGGAACACAAATGAAGATATTTTTTATTAAATTTGAGAGGTAGATCACTCCTACATAGGCTCCTAAGGGATTCGAAACGTGGCGGAACAGAAAGTCATTGAAGAAAATGTTTAAATATTCCATGTGACTACAGTGGCTCAAGTATAAGTTTATTTAGCGATGAGAATATTTTTTGTTAAGTTTATTTACCGATGAGTATAATTTTTGTTAGAGCTGACCGATAAGGGATTTTGAAGGCCGATACCGATACAAATATTTGTTGGTTTTAAAATCCGATATGTCGATATATTGGTTGAAATTCTTCTTTTTTTTTTTTTTGAAACGTGCAACAAAACATTAACAGATATCCCTAATATTAGTTATTTGTAGTTATTTGAGTTTAACTAAAATAATATGATCACGCATTTTAAAAAGAAACTTTTTTATTTTATTGTCACAACAACAGAACAGACTGATGATAGCGACATTAGCTAGCTTTGTGGTTAGCTAGTTTAGAGTATGATGAGCCATAATTAAGCAATGGATGACATCATACTGCAAAGTGTAAAACATCCATTTTCAATATAACAGGCCAAGGAGAGATGATTAGTCTCCTTGCTATAACTGTCACGCGCTGTTAAAGAAATACTTTAGTCACATTGTCAAAAGTTAAAAGGACCGCCAACTACACTATAACAACGTTACGTAAATATTACTAACTAATTCCGCCTCACTCTCAGCTTATTTAACAGCAGCAAAACTGGACATGATAGTCACAAATTTTGTCATGCTTATTTGAGTTAAGAGAACTGATGGGGAAGTTCTTTTAATTGTTCATTTTTTATTTTTGAAATATTAATTTATCGGCCATTATAACTGCTGATACCGATAGTTTAGAAAATGCCTAATATCGGCCGATAATATCGGCCTGCCAATATATCGGTCTGGCTCTACTTTTTGTGCGAAAAAACAAACAAAAATAACGACTTTATTCGACTATTCCTTTTCTTCCTTCTGGGCCTGAGACGAAAGTTCAAGAGATTTCCACGATGCATGCGCGAGAATTGCGATCTCCTTCAACTGCTTCAGTTCAGCACATGCGTCATGGAAATCTCTTGAACTCTCGTTATTTTTGTTTGTTTTTTGCACAAAAAGTATTCTCGTCGCTTGATAAACTTATAGTTGAGCCACTGTAGTCACATGGAATATTTAAACATTTTCTTCAATGACTTTCTGGGCCGCCAAGTTTCGATCCCTTAAAGGATTAGTTCACTTTTGAAAAAACTTTTGCTGATAATTTACTCACCCCCATGTCATCCAAGATGTCCATGTGTTTCTTTCCTCAGTCGAAAAGAAATTAAGGTTTTTGATGAAAACATTCCAGGATTTTTCTCCATATAATGGACTTCCATGGGAACCAGACAGTCCAAGCTCCAAAAGATCATTAATAACAGTTTCAGATGCAGCTTCAAATGTCTTTAAAACGACACCAGACAATGAATAAGGGTCTTATTATGCGAAACGATGGGTTATTTCAAAACTTATTCCAAAAATGTAACTTTTCTAAGGACAAATGCTAGCCTTGCTCTATTCTGGA
Source organism: Hybognathus amarus (assembly GCA_030378365.1). Lineage (NCBI taxonomy): Eukaryota > Metazoa > Chordata > Actinopteri > Cypriniformes > Leuciscidae > Hybognathus > Hybognathus amarus. The sequence continues at coordinate 269,099 of JAQIUQ010002018.1, read as the reverse complement.
GGCGCGTTGTAACGTCACGTAATACGTAATTACGTTCAGAAAGGTCACGGCGACGTAGCTGGAAGTACAGAGTCATTAAGTTGAACACATAGGTTGAACGTGCAAACTAACTCAAATGCTGTTTACAAAAAAAAGGAATCAAAAGGTAAAATAACGATGTTGGACGATTTTGATTCTGTACTTCCGGCTACGTTGCCCGTGACCTTTTGAACGTAATTACGTATTACGTGACATTACAAACACGCCTCCAGAATAGAGCTAGGCTACCATTTGTCCTTAGAAAAGTTACATTTTTGGAATAAGTTTTGAAATAACCCATCGTGTCGCATGATAAAACCCTTATTCATCGCCTGGTGTCGTTTAAAGACATTTGAAGCTGGATCTGAAACTGTTATTAACGATCTTTTGGAGCTTGGGCCATCTGGTTCCCATGGAAGTCCATTATATGGAGAAAAATCCTGGAATGTTTTCATCAAAAACCTTAATTTCTTTTCGACTGAGGAAAGAAAGACATGGATATCTTGGATGACATGGGGGTGAGTAAATTATCAGCAAAAGTTTTTTCAAAAGTGAACTAATCCTTTAAGGCAGCCTATGTAGCAGTGATCCACCTCTTAAATTTAATCAAAAATATCTTAATTTGTGTTCCGAAGCATGGGGGTGAGTAATTAATTACTTAATTTTCATTTTTGGGTGAACTAATCTTTTAATAAAGAACTGGAGGACCCATGATGTCACTGCACCACCTTATTGGGATTCCCATACATGCTAATTTCTTAATTAGCAAACATCTGATTTAAATGTGTGAACATTACCCAACTGGTTTTCTATATGAAATTTCGGTGAAATGCCCCTCCCCCTAAAATATGAATGCCACATGCCACTGATTTACAATTGCAAGCAATAAATCGTGGCTCTTGACTGCAGCATAAATGAAAGTGTATTAGCTATTCAACACAATATTTCTTGTCAACTTACTGTTTCAATTTGAAATATGTACACAGGGGAGAAAACTGCATTTCATGTGGGGTTTAACAGTATTGCTCATTAATCTGAGATATGAAGTTTTAAGATGATCATTTGAAGTTTATAACACTTAGAACAGAATGGAAGGCTTGATTTCAAAGAGCTATTTGACTAATACTAGCATTAGCATTATAGGCATCAATCATTTCCTGAAGCTTTAGTTTTAAGTCCTGTAAGTAATATAAAAACTTGAGGAGCAAACATGCAAAATAGCTTGGGTGAACTAATGTGAATGATTATATTGTTAGTATGTAGTACTTAACTGTAAGCTAGTGTTTAGATCTCACACTATTACTGAAGATGTAACTAATTACCCCTGTGGTAATTACTTGAATCACCCCAGATCAATAAAACAACAGTATCACATGTGAGTGCGGCCTTGAGTGAAGGTCTGGTGTTAATTGCTTTTACAGTAGGTCGGGTGTATGGATTTTGGATGTGCTGATGGTATTTGTTTTCTTGTGCTGCGGAAGGGCTTACAAAAACAAATCAATGTGATCAACACCCTAAACACCCACATGAGCTGACTGTTTGATAGCTGTAATGAAATGGCGTGTTAAGCCTGGCTTTAGTTGCACTCCCAACAATGCCATGATTTCAGATGACAAGACACTATTGTGCTTTTGAAGCGACATCTGAAAATGCTTCCTGTTGAGCTAGCTAGCTTTTGAATTTTTGAGTCTGCATTTAACATAAATGCAAATTGACAATGTTTAGAAAGCTTGTAATGTGTGAGCATAGATTGACCAAATATGATGTTGACCACTGTTACATTGAAACATACACATACATTACATTTTTGGCCTATTTTTAGGTCCATTGAGATTTTTTTTTATTGTGGCAATTAAGCACAAATATCATTAGCATAAGAACAAAAAACTTAGTCTCATTACTGAAATGCAAAAAATGATAGTATTTTATTTAAAGGGGCTATATGTAGAATTCAGAAACCCTAGTTATTAGTGACACCGATGGCCGTTAAGTGAACTGCATCCACGCTGCTGAGAGCGACGTTTAGATTAATATGTAAATAGTAGGGCTGTCAACTTTAGTCGTTTAGTCAACTAATCAGTCGATGCCGTCTTGGTCGACTGAAATTCTTATTGGTCGACCAGTCACATTTTTTTTTGCCAATAGAAATACATTTTCAATGATTTACTCCTTGATATTTATTCCTTTATAAAGCAGTTATTTATTACTGTATTCTAAATATAATTAGCCTATGTTTTATCCCCATCTTTAAATGCTTTAATTTAGGCTATTTCTTGTAACTGCGCCACAGTTTAGCGCACACACATAACACACTCGGGAACCGCACCTACTGGCTGCGCTGCTGCTCGCGCTCAGTAAGGGATGTACCGGTAGGTAGTTTTGCTGTATTCATTCAGTTCACGCTACTTTAGTCGACAGAATGTCCAAGAAATCTAAATCTTTTGTCTGGCTACATTTTTGTGGAGGTAGGAGACGGTGGTGACCGCATTGCTTCATTATGAGCACACACATCGCGTGCCTATTTGAAATCGAACTTGAGCGCGCAAAAGACGTGAGCAGCTCTTTTAACGGCTTCATCATACTGACTCAATAGATTGTTTTCTTAATAGGTTTTTATTTGTACACATGACTCATTTGAAAGTAGCCTAAATAATGTAACAAAACTAAATTACACTTATATGCTATCTTACAACAGAGCCTAGATTTCAGATAGTTTTTTAGGCTATTTTGTCTGTTGTTTTAAAACGCCTAACAGATCGGCTGACAAAAGTTAACCCATAGCTTTGTAAGTAAAGAAGAATACAGCCTGTAACGAGAGCTTTTGTTAGGATTTTTCATTATGTGGCAGATAGCAGTTATATTATTTTGTAGCGTGTGGTGTGATCAGGTGCGCGATTGTGACTGTCACTATAGACCAAGGACAGAGCTCCTCACTTGCAGTTAAAAAAAATCACTTAATTTTCAAAGAATTGTATTATTATTATAGTTTTATTTATTTTCGATGTTTTTTCGTTGTTGTTTTATAAATTCTCTTTGACAATTGTTTAAAAAATGTTCAATCAAAACATCCGTTTTTTTTTTTGTTTTTTTTTTTGTTTTTAGCATCTGATCATTGCTTTGTGGATGTTTACCTAAGGTCTATCATTCACTTGCATCATGTTGACAGATGTGGTAATTAAAATTGCACAGTTATAATAGTTTGATTATAATTAGAGACTTTAGACTGTATACACTCACCTCAAAGATTATTAGGAACACCATACTTAATACTGTGTTTGACCCCCTTTTGCCTTCAGAACTGCCTTAATTCTACATGGCATTGATCCAACAAGGTGCTGAAAGCATTCTTTAGAAATGTTGGCCCATATTGATAGGATAGCATCTTGCAGTGAATGGAGATTTTTGGGATGCACATCCAAGGGCATGGAGCTCCCGTTCCCCCACATCCCAAAGATGCTCTATTGGGTTGAGATCTGTGGACACATTTTAGTACAGTGAGCTCATTGTCATGTTCAAGAAACCAATTTGAAATTATTCAAGCTTTGTGACATGGTGAATTATCCTGCTGGAAGTAGCCATCAGAGGATGAGTACATGGTGGCCATAAAGGAATAGACATGGTCAGAAAACAATGCTCAGGTAGGCAATGGCATTTAAACAATGCCCAATTGGCACTAAGGGTCCTAAAGTGTGCCAAGAAAACATCCCCCACACCATTAAACCACCACCACCAGCCTGCACAGTGGTAACAAGGCATGATGGATCCATGTTCTCATTCTGATTACACCGAATTCTGACTCTACCATCTGAATGTCTCAACAGAAATTGAGACTCATCAGACCAGGCAACATTTTTCCAATCTTCAGCTGTCCAATTTTGGTGAGCTCTTGCAAATTGTAGCTTCTTTTTTTTAGACATCCTTTGGTGGGGTCTTCTGCTGTTGTAGCCCATCCGCCTCAAGGTTGTGCGTGTTGTGGCTTCACAAATGCTTTGCTGCATACTTCGGTTGTAACGAGTGGTTATTTCAGTCAAAGTTGGTCTTCTATCAGCTTGAATCAGTCGGCCCATTCTCCTCTGACCTCTAGCATCAACAAGGCATTTTCGCCCACAGGACTGCCGCATACTGGATGTTTTTCCCTTTTCACACCATTCTTTATAAACCCTAGAAATGGTTGTGCGTAAAAATCCCAGTAACTGAGCAGATTGTGAAATCAAACCGGCCGTCTGGCACCAACAACCATGCCACGCTCAAAATTGCTTAAATCACCTTTCTTTCCCATTCTGACATTCAGTTTGGAGTTCAGGAGATTGTCTTGACCAGGACCACACCCCTAAATGCATTGAAGCAACTGCCATGTGATTGGTTGATTAGATAATTGCATTAATGAGAAATTAAACAGGTGTTCCTAATAATCCTTTAGGTGAGTGTATGTCTGGCTCTGTGGGACTATAGTTGAATCAATCCCTTTTCTTTTCATGACACATTGACATTACAGTACATAATAGCTCTGTCAACATTATCCTGAACATTGTATAAGCATTCATTTAATGCGTCATTGAACAGAAGAGAGGGTCTCGTCACATCCTTTGAATTTTCTCGACAAAAATGACCTGAATCCTTCACAGAAAAATCAGTCCACAGACTTCCATAGCCAACTAAGTCAGGGAAGGTTTGTTTTTTAAGTGTAGTTACAAGCTGTGCACACATTTGTCATTACAATGTTACAGTCTCTCATCAGATTCACCCATTTCCACCCTGATAAACTCTCCATGGCTTGTGCACAACATGGTGGTCTACTTTGATCTTAAAGAGGGAGGCCTGTCGCAATGCCATCTTTTCCAATCGATGAAATCAGTTTTATCATGTTTAAGCCCCTGGGGTCAATGTGTGTGGCCTGGATTTAATGTGTGGCGCAGTGTCATTTAATATGATGTCAGGTAGAGTGCACACAGTATATGTTCGGATGGAGTGTGTATCTTGATTCCACAGGGATCCTCAGACTCGCTAACAGCCGTAGGAAGGTGATAAATGTGTGAAGTGGGACCTGTGGAGGTATTTGCCAGAGATATTGGCTAGTGTAAGGCAAATAGAGAGTGGATGGATTTGTGTGTGTGTGTGTGTGTGTGTGTGTGTATGAGGTCCTCTGCTCTCTTTCCTCCTTAAGGGGTCTCATCAATCAGTCGAGCCGTTGGCCGTCCCAATGCACAGATGGTGCTGCGGTAATCTTAAGAGACAGGTTCATATTTCATTGCAGTGTTCGATCCCAAGCTGTGTTGCACAACTGCTCACAACTCTGTGGTTTCAACAAGAGTTGAAGCCTTCACACACACAGGAAGGAAGGAGTACTACATTGCTAGCATATTCTAACACTGGTTTCTGTGAGCAACATTTTTGCAAATCAGATTTCAAAAGTAAATCAGCATCCTGTGAATCACTGTGTAACAAGTGTCCTGATGATTATCATGCATGTAAAGCATGTTAAAGGGTTAGTTCACCCATAAATGAAAATTATGTCATTAATGACTCACCCTTATGTACTTCCAAGGCCGTAGGACCTCCGTTCATCTTCGGAACCCAGTTTACGATATTTTAGATTTAGTCCAGAGTTTTCTGTCCCTCCATTGGAAATGTATGTACAGTATACTGTCCTTGTCCAGAAAGGAAATAAAGACATCATCAAGGTAGTCCATGTGACATCAGTGGGGTAGTTAGAATGTTGTGAAGCATTGAAAATACATTTCAGTCCAAAAATAACAAAAACTATGACTTTATTCAGCATTGTATTCTCTTCCGATTCTGTTGTCCATATTTAATGGATTTAGTCATCATCAATTTCTCACTCAGATCTCTCTACAGCAATGCCAACACCAGTGTCAGTCAACTTAGACTTTTGTCAGTTTAATACTTAAAGGGGTCATGAACTGGCTTTTAAAATTTTATTATATTGTTGTCTGAGGTCAACTTATGATGTTCGCTTGGTTTTTGCTTTCAAAAACATCAAAATGAATAACTAATAGGCTATTGTGTACCCAAGTTTTGAGCCTAGCTGAAAAACGCTCACTTTTTATGGGCGTCTCGCACTGAAGCCTTGGAAGTAAACGCCCACTGCTGTGAGTGGATAACAGTTTTGCATATTATAATGAGTTTCAACTCACCCGTCGATGCACTTGGGGGAAATTGTTTTGAAATGTCCAATGTTGTAAAATATTAACCGGAATGATTCGCCAATACATGTTCGACCCAGAGTCCGTGTGTTGCACAATTCCTGTCAGATCCAATATATAGACGGCACAGCACCGTCTCTTTACTCTTAATCGGTTTGCAAATCCAGTCTTGTTTACAAAACATTCCTCAGAGAAATGAAGTGAACAGACGGGCAATGTTTTACCTCATCAGCTGGAACGTCATTAAAAATAAAGTTTATCCATGCAGTCCTATTGGAATCCAGAGGAAGCTTATGCAGCAACTGTCTTCTTCCACAACCAGGCACAGCACAATATTTTGTATTGCTCGGTAGCTCGATATGGTTTGTCATCACGAAGTAGGCCTATGTTATTTAGCTATGCGTGTAATGCGCAAATCGGTGGACGGGGCTAGAACCGGCCGCTGTTCAGGGTGTACTCACACTAGCCAGTTTGAACCGTGCCCGAGTGCGTTTCGACCACCAAAGCGCGGTTCGTTTGACTAGTGTGAGTGCTCCGACCGTGCCCGGGCGCGGCTCGATTGGCCGGCCCTGGCCCGCTTGGAAGAGGTGGGCCAGAGCACGGTTCAGTTGGACTCGGGCGCGGTTCGCATGCAGTGTGAGCGCTAACCGTGCTGGAGCACGGAACAGGACGCGTGACGTGCAAACCTCCTCATACGAGCAGCACGATTTCGTGAAAATTTTCGCGACACATCTGTTTAACAACAGGCTGTGAGAGGGCAGTGGACCAAACGACACAAAATTATCCACAAAGAAAACAGAATGATGGACTTCATTGTGTTCCGTTCAGAGAGCGCGCTCTTCTTGTTTATCCCGAAACCATCACACCATAATGACGTAAGTGTGCTCCGGCACGAATGCTGAAACCCTATGTGAGTGCAGGCCAGCGGGGAGTGGGGAGGGGGACAATCGGACTCAGGCCCGGTTCATGGCAACCGTGCCTAGTGTGAGTACACCTTAAAGTAGGTGTTGATCTTCCTCTGTGGGGTGGTGTTTTATCCTCTTTGACGTCATAGTTCCCCACTTTGAAAAACGAGTCGTTTGCTGAGCCTGGTGTCAATAAAAGCTTTTATTGGACTAACAAGGACGTTTCCAGTTCTGAAACTTACAGGATATTCTTATAATATGATGACCTCTTACATGTCAAAAGCTCAAGGAAAATTTGATTTCTCAGTTCATCACCCCTTTAATTGAGTGCTCAGGTTAACTCTAAAATCCATGGTGATATTTCAAGTCATGGGTTCCATTGGAATTTCAAACCGTTTTTTTTGTTTGTTTTTTTTACGGCAGTTTTCAAATTATAAATAAAGCAATACAAGCACAGGAAATCACTCCATGATCTACGCAATGTCTTATGTTTTGTTTTGTCTGTCGTTTAAGACCACCCGCTCTAAATAAAGATAAAGATGCGATCGCATCTATTATGTTTTAATAATGTTTTGTGAAGGTATAAAATGTGCTGAAACTGAAATAATTATGCTTGTTGTATTCTGCTAATGGAGACCTTTTTAACGATATATGACACTTTTATCTGTTATTTACGGTGATTTTACAGATCAGGTACGGTACGGTATCATTTTATGGAAATGATAAATAAGCCTGTTTGGTTGATCTGAACAAATTAACATAATTTTTTGAGCTCTATTAAAAACTCTTGGATAATAGTCTCAATAATGTAAAGATGAAAGGGATTACATTTTATGAAAAATCAGGAACTATGAGAGTACACATTTTGGACCTTAAGAGTTGGAACATAAATTCAGTGTTGATTTCATATTAATGTTTGTGTTTAAAAGTCATGAACTCTGGCCAAACATATTGTGTAACCAAAAACAATCTGTTTATCAGCTTGATTATTTCTAATTATTTTTGTCCACTTTTACTTTACCTATAATTGTAAAGGCATACTTGGTTATTGTGTTTTTTGAATTATTATTTGTAAATTATCTATTTCAAGTCAATTACAATGTTAAAAATGCAGAGGGGGAAACTTTGGCTATATATTTTGATATGGACATCAAGTAAAAAGACATATAAAGAGGAACAGAGGGAGTATTATCAGACCAGTGAGGGGTCCATTGTTATTACACTTCAGGGAGGTAAATGTTGTGAGTTACTGAGTAACTTTTGAATGGATAATGGTAATCTGGATATCAGTGACTCATGGAGAGGTTCTCAAAGCTAAGTGCTGCATGTAATTGGAAATGACCCTACTATAGAAACTCTACCAGTGTCACAAAAGTATCTTGCTCAGTATCCCTATACTAACATCTAGTAATATTGGTCTCAAATCAGATTTCAGTAAAAAGTAATTCTGTGCATGACTATTAAAAAGCGTGACATTTTTAAAAGGTGTTTATTTTATCTCTTCAACCCCCCATTAAATAACTTGCTGTTATAGCTTATGAGGGATTTTTCACCTAGTATCAATGGGCAGTTAAATCACTGAACCCAGTTTAAGAATGAGGGCAGTGACCCAATGCGGGTTCAAGTGAACCTGTAAAACTAGCTTAGCCAGATCTTCACAACTCAATCATTTGCCATGCCTGTAGATTGCATCTTGTTGTGGTGACGCTGCATAACATTCATGGAATTTCAGTCTGTAAACCTTTATGGTGACCAGATCATTTTCTTTTTTTCATTTTTGTTCTATTATTTTAAGCAGGGGTATCCAATCCTGTTCCTGGAGGACCACATTCCTGCAGAATTGGGCTTTAACCCTTATTAAACACTCTTCAGATCACTAGAGACTTCCAGCCTGGTTTGTTTGAGCTAAACTCCGGGAGCAGGATTTAACGTTTATAAGTTTCCCCATAACTTGGCAGAGTTCTTCAGCCAGGCTTGTTTCTTTTCTTAATTATATTCTAGAAATTTAAAGGGTGTGCCACTGACCGGCATCAGAAGTGTTGCTCTTTAAAAACTCGCTTTTCCAGTATGCAAGACAGATGAATCATGGTATTCTTAAAACAAACTTCCTGTCTATGCTGTCTCAGCATGTAGGACACTTACTGGATCCATTGGAGAATTAAAGGGAAAACCAATTGCAGCAAGAGTTTTTTTTTTTTACTTTGTTTGTGGTCTGACAATAGTGGAAGGTCTTTCTTGGTCGTTTGGCCTTTTAGATGGCCCACGCAGGCTTTATTCAGACAGAAAGACTGCCTTTCACAAATTCCCAAATTCCTTATTAACCTTCAAATGGTCTTCGTTTCCTGTTTACACTTCTTGGCTTCTAGGGTTCTATACGACCCTAACAATTGATTGAGTAATTGTGCAAAAAATATACATTTTTAATCATACAAATAATATAATAATATCTATTCATTAATGCTGTGTTTTTGGAGATATAAAGTACTTTTGTATCCATATACCACACAATTCCTCAACTACACCATTAGCTTTAGCATTCGCATATGAAATGTTATTTTTTTATGATACACTGCATTTATGCTCTAGTACTAGGCCTTCAGTTCTGTGTAAAAAATTTCACATTTATGCCGGATTTATTTTTATTTTATTTTTTTACACATGAAGAAAATATATTTTGGGTTTTTTCACCATTTCCCATTCATTTCAATGTGGGGTCATATTGACCCTGAAGACCAGAAGTGTAAACATTTTTTTTACATACCTTTAGAAAGATCGAATCAAGCCCAGTTTGTGTGTGTGTGTATAGATAGATAATGTATGAAAAGTCACAAAATCTATTCCACTGAGATGAAGGGAACCTTATAAGAAGTCGAATTTGGGTCCGAATAGGTTGAGGGCTACACAAAACTTTCTCAACAACCTGAATAATGAATAGACATAAGCGAGACTCATACAGTGAACCTCAAATAAGACGACAAGAATTGAGATAGAGAATTTCCACTTGTATATTGTAGTTTAAATGACCTTTGGTATAAGTAATTGGTTAAGTAAAATGTCTATGGTAGCTTTAATTAACTCACAGCTATTGTATGGTCATGAACACAGATAGCAACATGACATCATGACTTTTGCGTAAACATATATGCCACTTTCAAGTCAAGTGGCATGTTATCTATATGCATTTTGAGCTATCCGTGTGTATGCGTGTATGTCTACGCCGTTAAATGTCTGAGTGATTTCGCGTGTATTTACACGCCGTTAAATGTCCGATGCAAACAAGCTAAATGTAGATCTACATATGGAGAGCAATATTTTTATTCCTAGAATGGTAGAGGAAGACTCATAAGGTTTAGGGGCGGGGTTGAGATAAGTCATATATTTATATATTCAGTAATAACGTTAAGTCAATGGCGTTCATAAACACACTGAAAAGTGATACGAATTGGCGTGTCATACGCCATTTCATGAGATCAAGTCTGCAGATAGACATCTTGTGATGTTACATTCAAACTAACGTGGTATTTGGAGCATTTTGTGCCATTAACATGTGTTTATTAAGGGATACTCCTTAATCTTATCAACTGGGGTCATATGGCCTCCTGTCATATTTACTTTATGTGGTTTTCGACACTTCAACTTTGAGGCATCCTTACACTTGCATTATATGGACTCACAGAGATGGATTGTTTTTCTTAACTTTTTGTGTGTGAAGAAACTCATACAAAAAGTGAATAAATGATAAAAGTAAAAAATAAATGTAAAAAAAACCTCATATGGACCCTTTCTTTCTATTCTATTCCATTCGGTTGTCCACTCTTGTTGTTTTTGAACACAAGAACATGTCCTAAGCTACTGTCCCTATGTGTTTGATCATGGGCCAGTTGAACCCCAAATTAGCCTTATAATTCTTATTCAGTGCTTCCTGAAGACCATTTAATCAACTTCCAGTTGGCCTACTCGCACTAGTTGATTGAAAAGGTTTGCACATTATCAACTCCACAGTCAGTGTTTATAGCTACGGCTTGTTGAGCAATTTCATGGGCTTGTAGCATCCATCAAGGTTCAGGTGGGAATGCATTGATTGTCTTTATTTATTGCTGCCTAATGAAATGCAGCGTAATGAAGTTGTTAATGAAGAGACCAGGTGGCACATTGGCAGGGCACTAGCTGCTCCAAAGCACACATTCAGCAATCCGATTCTGTTGACGCAAACGGTGACCTTCATTTTGTGTCAGGCAAAAGCTAACCAAAGTGTCCCCAATGTCATCAGAGGCCAGTCTGGATGGAGCTCTTCCTGTGAGCGTCAGCCGTTTCTGCAGTCTGCCAGGAGAATAGCGTTTTCTCTAAGCAAATTCGCAGAGTGTGTCTGTCTTTCACCTTTGACATTTTGTCCCAGATGTCATTGTGATGACTTTGTCTAATTTGTGGCATGCAATTGGTGGATTTTCTTTATTAATCTGTTATTTTGTTGATAGATTTTTGCCTTCATTCATCCTCATTAAGTGCTCTTTTGGCATTCATGAAATCGGTCATAAAAGTGTTCTGCTTTTAACTTCATTAAAGGAGAACTCCGGCGCAAAATGAACCTTTTGTAAAACATCGATACCTAGTCAACCGTTCTCTGAGATTTGTTTTCATGATAATAGAATGTAAAGTGTTTTATCTCTAAAAACTGTTTAGCGTCAGTAATGGGGGCATTTACTAAGTAAAAAGAAATCGCTAGTTTATACCACTAACAAGACTCAAAATAGCCACACTAACACAGTAACATATAGAGGGTCCATACATGCAAAACAGAAGCATTGAGAACTTTGTAAGTGTACAGACCATTTAAAGCGATAGTTCACTTTGAAATTAATTTTTGATATGTTTTAGCTTACCTCAAGGGCATCCAAGATGTAGGTGTCTTTGTTTCCACAGTATTTTCAATTTTGAAATTTTTCAGTCAAACCGTTGTTGTCTATCAGTCATACACTGGAGGCTAAGGGGGTCCACCAAAAAGCATGCACAGAGAAGTCAAAATTAAACATGATTTAATGACTCGTAAATGTAATTACACATTGATGGCCTAAGACACGAAACGAGCGGTTTTTGTGAGAAAACGAACAGCATTTATATCGTTTTTTACCAGTTGTGCAATGTCCAACTGAACCGAACTGAATCAGTTCAATGTTACGCCGGAAGTGATCGCTTGCATGTGACGTCACTCAATATTTACACAGAGATTTCGGAGGTTTTACCTTTTACTAAACAACAACGGTTTGACTGAAAAATGTCAAAATTGAAAATACTGTGGAAACAAAGACACCTACATCTTGGATGCCATTGAGGTAGGCTAAAACATATCAAAAATTAATTTTAAATTGAACTTTACCTTTAATAAGAAGATACTTTATAAAGACAGTCCACTTCGTGTATACAGGCGGCACCATCTTTGGAATACAGTCTCGAATAACTCGATCCCTGAACGCCGTTCATAAAGTTCAGAAGTTCACTGAACTTCATACAGTTCAGCTCACTCAGCACGTCGTTCATGGTTTGACTTCTGGTGACTGTTTTACAAGATGGCTCCTGTCTGTATGAAGTGAACTGTCTTTATAAAGTATCTTCTTATTAAACGGTCTGTACACAAAGTTGTCAATGCTTCGTTTTGCATGTATGGATGCTCATTATGTTTCTGTGTTAGTGTGGGGCTATTTTGAGCCTTATTAGTGGTATACTAGTGATTTCTTTTTACTTAGTTAATGCCCCCATTACTAGTGTTATACGCTAAACAGTTTTTAGAGATAAAACTCTTTACGTTCGATGATGATGAAAACAAATCTCAGAGACGATTGACTTGGTACCGATGTTTTATTAGACCAGTTCATTTAGCGCCGGAGTTCCCCTTTAATTCTTCCCACATTGATGATTCCCATGCTATATATCACCTAAATATCAAGCAGGGACATGGTGATGTGAGGAAAACTTATATTTCAATGCTTTTCATTCTCTCAATACTTTTGCGGCCAATATTCGGTATCAGCTGATAAAAGCAATTATTTTCAGCTATTGGCCGATTGTTTAAAAACTAGGGCTGTCAAACTATTAATCACGATTAATCGCATCCAAAATAAAACTTTGTTTTTACATAATATATGTGGGTGCACTGTGTATAATTATTTTGTTATATATATATATATATATATATAAATACACACACATGCATGTATATTTAAGAATTTTTTTATTTATATATAAAATATTTATATATAGTATGAATTATATATAAAATCTATGTACAGTATGAAAATATTTCTTAAATATATACAAGCGTTTGTGTATTTATATATATATATATATATTTTTTTTTATATATATATATATATATATATAAAATAATTATACACAGTGCATCCACATATATTATGTAAACAAAAACTTTTATTTTAGATACGATTAATCCCGATTAATCGTTTGACAGCCCTATTAAAAACAGCAGTGTTTATGAAAACTACCTTATGTGCAAGTGAGTATACAAACATGTAATATATAACAAAGTATAATAAATGTGAAAATAAATAGCATTTGAATACAATACTGGGCTCTGTTATTAATTTTAATATTATAGTATAGGTTGTACCAATTGAGAGGGTCCCTAAACAGTATGCAGCATTAGTTAGTTTAAATTTTTGTTCCTTAAGAAAATCAAACTATCAGTATCGGCCAATACCATTCTGAATAATCAGCTATCGGCAGAGAAAATTTGTTGTGGTGCATCTCTAGAAATATGAGGTTACATTTCAGCTTTTACAAGTGAATGAAATGTTTCTCAGGGAAGCGCTATAATTTTTTTGCAAAAGAACACAAAACCATTGCACTATTATTATTTCTACCATTTCAAATTTTTCATTTCTCAAATCATCATGTCCCCTTCCAAAAATCCCAAAACAGGATCTTCATATTTCTTGCTTTTGTAAGAATTGAGGATCTGCCTCTCCATGTTCTGAGCTTATGTTTTCTGCCTAAAAAAAGTGGGTCATCTGTCCATGATGTCCTTTTGTCTAAAAAAACACAAAGCTGAGGCTTCCGAAAACTGTTGAATGGTCGTCTGGAAGCATGAACGCACTACACATGTCTGCAGGCAAGAGGGAAACCTGCTGAGATGGGGAAAATGCCCATCCTGTAAACCTTTAGGCCTGGGAGGGGGATTTACACCTTTTCTATTACACCATTTGAGCACAACACTGTTGGCGTCTCAGTTCTTATGTGAGAACAGGATTGGAAGGGTGTCTTCACTGGAACAACTGTGCCCTTATTTTACCCAATCATGGGATGATGGACTTTTGAATATATTGTAAATTTGCTGCGTTTCTGCAGAATTCTGCAACCACTCAATTATTGGAAATTAATGCCCACCTTGTGGTGGCAATGTGGTCATGCAGCATTTTTTTTCAGGTTTTCATCTAAAAAATATGTCATTACCTCATTGATTAAGCAGCCTGCTTAGAAACAACCCAATCCACTGTTAGTAATTTGGAAAATCTCTAAATAGCTTGTCATCAAATTTTCTTGACCACTGCTCTGGTGTTTGCTGTATTCAGTCTCCAGCAGTCTAAAGGGCTAAACTAAATGCCAAGTGGTTTTACAAAAGTGTAGGAGTCATGAAATGACAGCATCTTTGAATGATTATGCCCTTGAGCTAGCTTACACTGTTTGCTTTCGCTCTTAGGTAAGCTATTCTCTCAAGAGACTGGTATGATCTGTATGCGTTAAAGCTATGTTTTACCCATACACCATCATTCCAGGTGCATTCCAGAGGAGCTGTGAGACAGACACACCTTTTAAAAAAAGTCAATAAAGAGCAGATAAATAAATCCATCCTCTTTTGTGTTTCAGGGAATCCATATGAGTTTAGGTGAGGATGTTTATTATCAACTATTAACTCGAACATTTGATTCTGTTCTACAGTGTATTTCAAAAAGGTTCAGTTAAATCGTTGAAAAGAATGATTCTATTCACATGTACAGTATTCTGCAGTTCACATGAAGTGAACCGACCAGTTTCTGTCAGCAAATGACCCTCCCAATTGAAAATTATTTTAATTTTAGGTTACACTTTGATAGTTCACTTCAGACATTCTACTAAAAATAAATAACTTTGCAACTATATGTGAACAAACTCTCATTAGATTATTATTCTAGCAAATACCAAAAGATAAAAATCAAAACCTGACCGCCTCTGCTGGATATCATATAATTAGCCATGATCTTCCATCAGGACAATTCAAAACAAATGTCATAATAAACACATAAATTAGTCACTGAGCTCAAAATGGTGGTTCTGCCATGACTAGCTCAATCCCCTGAACTGAACCCAAATGAAGAAGCACTTGAGAAGAACATGAAAGATCTGGAGAGATTCTGTATGAAGGAATGGTCTCTGATCTCTTGCCAGGTGTTCTCCAAACTCATCAGGCATTATAGGAGAAAACTCAGAGCTGTTATCTTGGCAAAAGAGGTTGCAAAAAATATTTAAAGGGGTCATGAACTGGCTTTTTAAATGTTATTTTGTTGTCTGAGGTCAACTTATGACGTTCGCTTGGTTTTTACATTCAAAAACATAAAAATGAATAAGTTATGAGCTATTTTCTTCCCTAGTTTTCAGCCTACTTGAAAAATGCTCGGATTTTATGGGCGTTTCGCATTGAAGACTAGGAAGTAAACGCCCACTGCTGTGAGTGGATAACAGTTTTGCATATTATAATGAGCTTCAACTCTGTCGTTGGTTTCGGTCGGTGCACGTGGGGGAGTTTGTTTTGAAAACCACTGTTGTAAAATGGCAACCGGAATGATTCGTCCATACATGTTTGACCCAGAGTCCGATCCCAAATCGCTGGACAATGAACCAACAGCACCTCGAATACAACGGATACTTGTAGACACATACACATAATTATTAGATATCAAACAATCTGTAACAATGCAATGCTAGCCGAGTAGATTATTATTTCTAAAATAAAAATATTGCTCACATAAGTGTATTGCACCACTCCTGTTGGATCCAATATAGAAGGTACAGCGCCTTTTTTAATCTTAATCGGTCTGAAAATCCAGCCTCGAACTGTGTCTTGTTCACAAAACAATCCTCATAGGCCTGGGCGATAAATCGATTAAATGAATTAATTCGAATTTTTTGTTGCGGGCGATTTAAAAAATAAGTAAATCGAGTTTTTGTGTAATGTCACATCTTTGGCTCCCGGAGTTTCCGTAGCGTTAGTTTCACTCACGTAGCAGTATGGCAAGCGACAATAACAACATCATAGCACACACGAAACATCATACAGCAAGCGACAACATGAGAGCGGGCTACCGGTGATGCCACACATTCAGATGCTATGGTGTGAGCAGAGTCTCTCTGTGAAAGTGCACTGTTGGCCCGCACTCGCATTGGAAATGGGTAAGGACATAATCAAATCAAGAAATGACATTATTAAAAATCAAAAACATTAACAAAATAAACTCATTGACTAATTTTGTTATGAAGTACAGTTGTATGTTTGCATAGAATTCATTTTGAACGCTATATTATATGCTTTCAAAATCTGAGGTAAATTATCCGTTATCGCTTGTGGCACAGTGACCTATTTTTAATTAAAAATAAATAATGTGTACTCATAACCAGTGTAATTTCTTCATTCTGTCAGCCGCGACGTCGCAGAAATAGGAACCGTTTCTAAATTAGAAACTTCGGGACTAGATTTGATGGCTGAACACGGGCGGTAATGCACTCACTAACTATGTGTGTGCGGTTTGCGGGAGAATAAAATGATTCGCGGGACTCCCGCAAACTAGAAATATCTATGATTAAAATGTAAAAATAGATTTGTATTCATCTGTTGCAGAAAAGCATCAAGAACAACTAAAACAAAATAGAAACGATTTACAGGCCAGAATTTCTATTTATAACATGTTTGTAGCGTTGAGCGATGTGTATGTGTTGATTTCTTGAACGCAATGGCCAATTTAAGCATTTAAGAGACTGCCCTCAGCGCTCAAAACATACTTTTTCTTAAGTGCTGAATTCTGTATGCTGGCAAATCCTCAATTTTCCTCAGATTTTAATGTTTTGGTAATGCTTTAGAAAATGGTGCTATTCTATCAAGGTGAATGTTTGTCTCCTTTTAGTCTAGACTACAAAGTGTGACTTAAAACACAGCTGGGACTGATTCCTAGAGGGTGTTCATTTATTTATTATTCATTTCAGAAATGGGGGTTACATTTGTCTTGCTTTTGATTAAATAAATCGTAAAAAAATCGTAAATCGAATTAAAAAAAAATAAAATCGGAGATTTTATTTTTAGGCTATATCGCCCAGCCCTAAATCCTCAGTGAAATGAAGCGAACATACGGATAATGTTTTACACTCATCAGCTGGAACGTCCTTAAAAACAAATTTTAACCAGGCATTCCTAATATTCATTCGGTTCACGTGACGTCACTGTAGCTTTGCGCCGCCATCTTTGCGACCGACGGTCACCGTCTCATTAATGCATTAATGCCTTCAATGTGTTGTGCAGTTGGCTGAAACACAGCCAAAAGAGGAACCCTGAACTGGTATTTTAATCTAGGCTATACTAAAAGAAGAGAGAAGAGAAAATCATTTATTTAAAAGATTTGAAGTCTCATGTTGCTGGTTTGTGGTTAACTATATTTCTATTAGCCTACTCTCAGTGGCCAACATACAGACAGACATCGACAGAAAATGTTTTTCTTCATTTCTTCATGTTGGATCTGTTTAAATGCACTTTATCATGGTAAGTTATTTGGGGTTATTTTGAACTGTCTGTCTACCTAAATCTAATAAATATTTTCTGAAGTTCATAAAGATTTTGTCTTCGTCACATGTGCTTTAGATGTTATTTTGTGTAAGTAATGTTAGCTCTGCAGACGATCTCAGCCTTGAAATGCATATTAAAGGACGAACTTAGTTCTTCCAAAAATGATAATTCTGCCGTAATTTAACTACTCACCTTCATGTGCAAATCCTTAGTTTACTTTCCGTGGAAGACAAAGGGACATTTTTGAATATGTAGCCTAATGGAGACTCTTCTTGTCGATGTAATGAAAGTGAATGAGTAACTTTAGCCGACTGGGGGCTGTCACGCAAAAAATAATAATATTAAAAGACAAAAAACATAACAAAAGTATCATAAAAGTGATCTAATACGACTCATCCGTTATATTAATATCGTTATTTATTAATATGATAGCTTTATGTGACGAACAAACTGCAATTTAAGTCGTTATATTATAATCACTGAAGAGCAGCCAAATCATTCAAAAAGATTCGACTCGGAAGACTCTTTTCATGTCGATATTTGTGATTATTAAACCTTCTCTGTAACTGAACTTTCAGACAGATATGGTAGTCTTTTATGATATTTGATTGATGTCTCTGACTGTGCTGATGCATGCAGGTGTCTCTCTCAGTGCTGCTGTTCGGATTAGAAAGATTCATTCATGCCAGCCGAACTGCTACAGAAGATTCATTCATGACATCGCCTCGACTCTCATGAACGCGTGCGCTCTATGACTTATGTATTTCTATGTCATGAAAGGCCAATTGAGGCAAGCCTGGGGCAGATAATGATGTACTAAAGAAAACTGCCCAAGGATCGGAGCCTAAAATTGAAATTTTCTCCAGGTATCTCTGTCTCTCTCTCTCATTCAAATAGGCAGTTTGGGCGGCGGTACCGGCGAGTCGGTCGCAAATATGGCGGCGTTCTATTTGTAGTGACGTAGGTGGCATCTATGAATTGGAATCGCGACTGTCTTCTTCCACAGCCAGGCACGGCACAACATTTTGTCAACGGAATGTTTATTGCTGGTAGCTCGCTACGGTTTGTCATCACGAGGTATGCTTTTGTTTACCTATGCGTGAATGCGCGAATCGGTGGGCGGGGCTAAACCAGCCGTGTTGAAGTAGGCGTTGATGAGCGGGTGGGGTTTTCGCGTCTTTGACGTCATACTTCCATGCTTTCAAAAACGAGACGTTTGTTGAGGCTGGTGTCAATAAAAGCCTTTATTGGACTAACAAGGTCGTTTTCAGTTCTGAAACTTACAGGATATTCTTTTAATATGATGACCTCTTAGATGTCAAAAGCTCAAGGAAAATTTGATTTCTCAGTTCATCACCCCTTTAAAAAAACTGTGCTATCAATTGTGGAAAATGTGTATTAGAGAAAATCATTAATTTCATAATGAGATTCCCCCAGTTTTAATTGTTTTACTTCAAAGAAAGGTTAGATTTTTGTGAAGTTATTTTTGATAAAAGGATTAACAATTTTTCACAGGCTTCTTCGTTTATATTTACCAAGGGTGCCAATAAGTTACTTATAGCAAGTGGTTGTTAATCCCAGTCCTGGCGCCCTTTGTTCCCTTGCTCCCTATGCTGTTATCAGTGCCCTTTGAACTCGACAAATCTGCAATAAAGCTCTAGATGCATTTGTGGAATGAAGTTAAACACTCCTGCATCAGTTAAGGAATCATTCAGCTCATCATTTTATATCAGCAATCTAACCTCTCCATCCATCACAAACTGTTCTCTACTCAAAATTCAAGAAAGAGTGAAGGGAATGTTTTCCTATGAGTAGAGGGATCCACAAGGGCGTAAAAGATGAAAGTTGCTCTTCACGGGGGTTGGGGTGCTTTCTGTGGTGAGCTGAAGATTAAGTCTCAGAATCCGTCAATTTTGCAGTGCAAGCAGGACTGTTAAGTCTCTTGTTGCTAGGATACCATTTTTTGTGTTTTTGGAGTGTGCAATATCCTCTCCCACGGTATTGTCACTTTGCTATTTTTTAACTTCAAAGGAGGTCAAGGCTTGTTTCAGACCCTCGTTTATGTATAAGCTCGAGCAATGAATAGAACAACAGTTGCCTCTCAAACGAAAGTACATCTCTTACCAGAAACAAGCCTGAGATGGATATGTAGCAACACTGCAACAGATTTGTCTGTTCACAGAAAATGTTCCTGACGCCTGGGACTCTGTCCCTGCTGTTCTAAATTCTAGGAATGAGGTGGTTACATAACCCATACTAATTGGGAAAACTCATGAATTTGGTGGAAGATATCACCACTGGTTGAGCTCAGTTTTTTCTCCACCACAGATGTGTCAGTCAGGGCTCTGCAAAAACTGCACTGAAGCCGTTTCCATCAGATGAAGTCAGAGCTTGCCTGAGGTCTCCGCATTGCGGTTTCATCTCTGGCTCCACCAGTGCGTCTTATAGCTATCCAGTGGGACCAGTGAACGCTTGGTGGTCTGAGATTAAAGAGGACACTGGCTCAGGGGTTGGTACTAAGACGGCAAGATGTGTTGGAATGCAACTTAATATGACCTTTCTGCGGGACCTGCCTGGATCTGGTGTAGGGATAAGCCGTGCTTTTAAAAGTCATACCTCCAATGTCTCATAAGGCCCCAGAGGGATGGAGACTGCAGAAACAGAAGTCATACTTCTGCATGCACATGCATTTTTTAATGTTACGATTGACCCTCATGGAAAGACATGGCTTGGAGAGGGATGCTGAAATGGCTGTGGTTCGTTGGCATGTTGAAGTAATGTTTTTCCCTGGTCAGTTGCATAATATGTGGGAAGATAATAAGGAAACCTGACCATAAAGCATAAAAATAAGGCCTGTTAAAAATCCCCAAGCAAAGTTCATAGATTTTGATTGTTTTGGACTATAGACTTGAATCCAGCATTGGAGACAAGAGTTTATGACTTCAAATCTTTGAGAAAATTGTGATTGTGTAAAATTCAGATGCATCATGTAAATTAAACTGAACTGACAAAGCAAGCATGAGAATCAAAACAAGAAAATGGACCTGTAGTTTACTTTCAGAGGAAGGCTAGTCGACACATGATTAAAACATTAATGTAATGGGTCATTTCTTGATAGAGCAAGGTTTGTTGATAAAACACAAAAAGTAAAGCTGCAGCTCCTCATGGATGACTACTGCGAACACAAACAAAACGTAACGTAAAATAGTACAGGCCTGGTCCTCTCTCATCCTTCACTGTTGTCGCTCCTTCTTTTATGCTTCTGTTGCTCCTCCATGGGCGCTCATTATTAATCATGCCACACTCTCACGGCCCTGCTTGCCACACTTGAATATAGAGCTTTCATAATTTCAAAAAGTGTGGTTGTTTATATGTTAAGCATCCATTCTAAGATATATCATCATTGGCCAGCAGTAGCAGGCAGTGCATTTCACACCTATGGGCCTTCAGTGGTGTCCTACCTGAATTAATCCACCTTACTAATACTATAATTATGGTTATTATATGGCTATAGAAACCATCAATATTATACTGAAACTATATTAGTATAACAGGGTGTTGCATCACATACAGTTATCTTATTCAGAGAGAATGAATGCCATTACTAAAGCAAGAAACCAACGAGAATTCAATGAGTCTTTTTTACTGCGTGTTTTTCTGACATTTTTGTAGTAGGCTACTTTTTAAGTTCTCCGACCATGGAAACCCCGGGGAATACGGTTTTGAAATTAAAGGGGTCATGAACTGGATTTTTAAATTGTATTATATTGTTGTCTGAGGTCAACTTATAACGTTTGCTATTTTGTACCCTAGTTTTGAAAACCAGTTTTGTAAACCGGCCATGTTGAAGCAGGTGTTGATCTTCTTCTGCGGGGGTGGTGTTTTATCCTCTTTGACGTCATATTTCCCCACTGTGAAAAACGAGTCGTTTGCTGAGCCTGGTGTCAATAAAAGCTTTTATTGGACTAACAAGGACGTTTTCAGTTCTGAAACTTACCAGGATATCCTTATAATATGATGACCTCTTAGATGTCAAAAGCTGAAGGAAATTTGATTTCTCAGATCATCATCACCCCTTTAAGGCAAATGTTGTGTGTTTCTGTGCATGCTACAGTAAAGTATCAAAGTATGACATCAATTTCTTTCAGTTGAAAATCTATGGTTTAAAAAATAATAGAAAGTGTTTTTCATTAAATCCACATTTATTTACTTTTATATAATGATATAATATAATATATATAATTTATATCATATGATAGTATGAATGTTTAAAAGAAATTAAGTTTCGAATTCGAAAGGTGTGGCGTTCAAAATTTGGTGTTCGAATTTCGATCATACATTTACAAGAAACATTAAAAATCATATTAAGCATGGTCAAAAACAGGACAAAGAGCATTAAACTCACCAAAACTAATTATTTGACCTCCATTCTTCCCTCAAGAAGACTTCAATTACTCTGTTGTACAGGTTACTCTCGTTTAGTCCTTTTCTATCGCCATGGAAGATAATG
This sequence comes from Hybognathus amarus, assembly GCA_030378365.1. Taxonomy (NCBI): domain Eukaryota; kingdom Metazoa; phylum Chordata; class Actinopteri; order Cypriniformes; family Leuciscidae; genus Hybognathus; species Hybognathus amarus. Next base: position 246,683 of record JAQIUQ010002018.1, on the reverse strand, counting down.
CTGAAAGTCATGTCCAGTCGTATTTTTGGCATAAGTTTTAATTCGCTTTGGGGCTGAGAATATAGTACCACTGTTGGCCAGTAACCAGTGCTAAACATGTGAAAGTAATGTTTTACTTTTTAACAATTAAATTATTGTAGCACGTTCTAGTTTTCAAACCTCAGTGGATCAAGTCCATATGTGATGCACAACACCTGTGTGAACTTGAGGGGAACTGAATTCATACATCCATTATAAATCATTTTGACACCAGTGGGTTGAAAGTCTTTGCAGTGGCTTAGAAGATTGTTCTGGAAAAAAGGTCTGACATAATTTGTTTGACACTTGCTGTGATAATTAGTGATCTAAAAGTGCGACTAGTACACACTTGTTCATTGTACACCTTCCTGCTTTATGGTCTTCTAATAAGTGGCAAGTTCTGCTCTCAGTATTGTTTCTCTATAGAATGTGAATTATTCACTGTTCTTCTTTTACTATCCATACTTGGAAGGGGTTTTTTTTTCATACTTTCTCTCACCATACAGCCGGAACTTGAATATTCCCCAGTTGCCTTGTTAAATTTTGTGAAACAGTCCACTGGAAGCATCATATATTGAGAATGTTGAACAAAAATAGGCACTTATCACTTATATAAACCTACAGTAGACACCAAAATGTTCTGAAATGCATTTAAAAACAAGAATTTTAAAGGACATATTTGGACATGCTCACACATGTTATTCTTACACCTTCAAGTCAAATTCCTGGGAGTCATTGAGATGTCAATTTTGTCCTTTATTAAAATTCTCCTTTTCCCTGAGACTATTGGCATATTTTTAGGCTGAAAAAAGAAAGTATCGTTGTCAGTCTCAAGAAGGGACTAGAAAAGGACTAAAGAACCCTTGTCTAAAACTGGATAATATCAATTAATTATCATAAAATCAATTATTTTCATGTATATAAAAGGAAGACAGCTTTATATAAAGAACAATCCAAAGGACTTTAAATTGGCCAAGTTGTTGAAGTGAAGATTTAATTAGTGATATTATGATTTATTTTTATTCACACTTACTAGTGAGGTGGAGATCATCACATTGCTTCACATGATCATCTTCTGTTTTTTGAACAGGACAGAACAAAAATGCTGTCTGACCTAACATGATTTTTTTTTGTCAAAGACATAGTACACAAAAAAAATAAGAATTCTGCCATCATTTACTGTCTTTCAAAATCATATGCTGTGAAACAAAAGAAGGATAAAAGTTTCTGAAGCCATAAAATAATTTTGCCAGGAACATTTATTATCCTATTAACTGGTGATAAGACATTAGCTACGCTTACATGTACAATTGAAATCATCTAGATTAATGAATCCAAATAGTGTTTACATAAACACTAAATTATGTGATGGGGTTGATGTAGATATGTGATAAGCTTACTTTACTTCAGTAAGCGGATTTAATCTTTTTTGAATGCGTACATCAATATATACAGAGTTTCCAGCTGTTGCTGCAGACTAACCATCATCCTGCCATCTTTATTTTCTTTGTTTTGAACAGCAGACTTAATAATATCTATTTCGGGGCCTGATTAGGAGACGGTGAGCACATGTGCTGTGCTGCTTATATGTAAACATACAGTAAGAACGCACCTTACTGCAACCAAAACAAGGTGTCTGTGGAAGAGAGTCTGAAGGGATGAGCAGCACTTCACAAACAATGAGTGGAATGAGAATGACAACAGTAATTTATTACTTTATTACTGTTCGTCCTTACGCCATCTTTACGTCATTGCACATGCAGAGAACTTTACGGTTTTGATTTTCAATATGATCAAGTGTTTACAGTGATAACATGAAAATAATACAACACAGATCAATAATATTGTTGAATATTAAATGTCCCCAACTGAAGCAAGCCAAAAGCCAAGGCAACAGTGGCAAGGAACCAAACTCATCAGGTGACCGAAACTGGAGAAAAACCTTGGGAGAAACCCAGGCTCAGTCTGGGGGCCAGTTCTCCTCTGGCCAATGAAGGAACAGTGATTACAAAACAAAATGGATCTGAAACATTAAAAGTATTTGTCCATTTTCATCTGTTTGCAAGTTCGAGAAATCACGCTGGTTTGGAGACGATGTTGAGAGTCAGTGCCGATGGCTGTCGTGTCAATGAGTCGAGATGGGTCCAGGCGCAGGTCCACCATAGAGGGTCCCTCGGGATCAACAGAGAGACTAATATTAGCGTAAGATGCCATCCTTCTTATGATGTACCAAGTGCATCAGGATCTATGGGACGTGTTCCCGGTTCTGGCTGATCTCAACTATGCAGCCTAATTTAGAATTTAGGAAGTCTATAGTGTGTTTTTAGTCTAGATTTGGACTGACAGAGTATGTCTGCTTCCCGGACAATGTTAGGAAGATTGTTCCAGAGTTTTGGTGCTAAATAGGAAAAGGATCTACCACCAAGCAGTCGATTTTGATATTCTAGGTATTATCAACTGGCCGGAGTTTTGAGATTCGCAATAGACGTTAAGGACTATAAGCTGTTGCGTTTTGAATAGCTGAAGTTTGTTTATTAAGTGTGCAGGGCAACTCTCCAGTAGAGCATTACAATAATCTAGCCTTGATGTCATGAACACATTAACTAATTGTTCCGCATTTGTCAATGAGAGCATATGGCGTAATTTAGATATATTTTTAAGATGGAAAAATGCGGTTCTACATTTACTGGACACATGACTTTAAAATGAGAGATTAGTATCAAAAGAGCACATCTAGGTTCTTAACTGACGACGAAGACTTCACACAGCAGCCATCAAGTGTTCAAGAGTATTCTGAGGCTGTTACATGTGGAAGTTTTTAGACTTAGACTTAGACATCAATTTATTGACATCAATTTTGACATTATTGACATCAATTGTTAGCCTGGATGCCAGCCCGAACTCTGCCCACAACATTTTGGGATCGAAGAAGTTCGGTCTGGACTCGATCCATTGAGGAGTAAATTATGAAATGTTAAAACTGATCGGGCCAATCAAATTGCCAGGGTGGGCTTTATACGATGATGGACAGTTGATCTTCAGGGATGTAATCATCACGTTATCAAAGATCGCTAACTGTCTTCCCTCAGTCATGTCCTGTGTTGTGAAATAATCGACAGCACATTAATATTAATAGACAAACAGAAAACTGCAATCAAGGCATTTGTCGATTCGGAAAGATATTTTGCCGTCCCACATGATTCGGGAAAAGTGTAACTTATCAGCTGGCTCTGACGGTGGCTAAGAAGATGGACGTAACTGAAAAGCCTGTGGTCGTTGGTGGTTTCTCCTTTGGTTCGCTTCATGAAGGAGTAAGTAAAAGAAGCAACACTCGTTATTTAACTTCTAAAATAAGTAAAGTTAGGCTACGTTCTGTAGTTGACAACTGTATGCAAAGTAGTTGACTTACTGGGTTGCTCTGATTGGTTGTAGGTTTATTGACTATCCAATTGAGTGCAGAGTTGTTGTTGTTTCCTGGTTCGGTTAAGACACACCTCATAATCAAAGCTCAATCGGAGTCGATATCAGACTCATATTCCAATTGGAAAATGAGTATGACGAAGTCAGGCTAATCAATTGTGCTAATCTACCAAATAAAACCCCTCAACTTCCAGTAAATATCTCATGACCGCTGTCACCCTAAACTCTGAGATCATGGCTCATGGCTCATATGGAGTCTGTGGGCCTTTTCGAACTGCTACATCACATCCACATTTTAAAATACTTAGTTTTTTGTTTTGTTTTTTCTCCAGAAACCTCTGCAATGTTAGTGGTCCATATGGAGAAAAGTAATCTGTACTTGGCCAGAAACAACACAGATAATTAAAGTTCATGTCTTCCTAGATAAACACATTGGCGTCTTGGGTTACATAAGGGCTCCGCTTGCCAGCGTTGGGATCACACCCTTTACCCGGCTTAGAGTGTGCGTTGAACGTCTGAGGCTTATGGTGTCAGCGTTAGTTAGAAATATGTGGCATCCGCTAGAATTTGACCGCAGGCGCTCTTCTAGCCACCCACTAGCAAACAAACAGCTCAAACACTCCAGTCTGCCCTGTGTGTGTTTGTCTGCTTTCAAGAGAATCCAAAGTGGAAGGCAAGTCTGCACGTGATTTTAATGTGAATGTAGTGGATGAGCAGGTAATTAGTTTGAATGCACTTTTTCATAATTACTATGTTCAACGAAAGGCAATGTCTTGTCAGCCACACCTTATGTGGTGTTAGAAGTAATGGTAGTGTCTAGTGTCTAATTTGCAATGTCATTCTGACCGATTCATCAACCGTTATTTTGAGATTATCGATCCCATCACATTCTGAAATTCATGTGAATTTTTCCATTAATTACCAAGACTTTGGGGGACTTTTGAGCTGCAACGGTTCCATAATGAACCAAAAATATTAAAAAAAAAATCCTAATTATTATGTAAATGTTTCTAACATTGTTTGTGCCATTGCTTTGGCAAAGTATCTGTCAAACGAAATTAAATCAAAAGTCTGAAATGGCTTTGTGCCCTTGGCAAATCACAAAATAATAATTTAATTAAATAAGTTTATAATGTATCATAATAATAGTATTATACTCTTATTGTTAGGATTTATATCACATAAAGACTCTACTGAGACTCAATATCACAACCAAAAAGAGACCCTGGACCCCACTAGAGGGACCAATGATGGAAACACTAGTATGGTAATAACACTAATTGTGTTAGATTATGTATCTAAGGTAGCTTTTACTAATGTATGAAGACTGTTTGGCTACTGTTGTCGTGTTCATACACTTGTTTCATGTAAACTGAATGGAAAGGAATCTCTTTGCCCTTGTTGATCTTGGCATCTGGTAATAAATCAAATATTTATTGGACATTTGTAGTTGATTTAATGTGCTCATCTGAGTCTTGAAGCCCATCTGATTGTTGTGATGTTGTCTTCTGTCCCCAAGGAAATGTGTTTGATCCTGCTGTGGTCTCATGTGACCAGCATTAACATGGTTCTGTAGCTTGTAGGCCTGAGGGATAATGGGATAAGGGTCTTATTTTTTGTGGAAGTTCAGGAAATAATGAAAATATGTGGAATTTTATCACACATACCTGAAACTCGTCAGCTCATCAGTTGGGGATCTAGTGACCTGCATTGGATATGTTTAAAGTGGAGACATCCTAAATCCAGACTGTTTGAGGGACTGAGTTGGAAAGCACTGTTGCTTTTCAATCGAGAAGGGAAAAAACTCACTATCAATCAAACGAGCTAAACTCTGGTGTCAAACGGTAAAAGGAAAACAGTTTCTGCAAGTTATATAAAAAGTGCTCACTTCTCTAACAGTTGCCTTTCTTGTCCAGCTGCAGTTTGGTTGGATGGCCTGATCTTTGGTAGTTTCTTCTTGGTTGCACCATGTTTTTCATAGTTGACTTCACATTGCTTGATGAACAGATCTAAGCTCTACCAATCTTTGTGTAATCTTCTCCAGCTTTGGTCCTCCGACCAACAGACAGAACAGGCATGGGAATAAGAACAAGGTGTTATTCAAGCACTGTATAATTTAAAATGTCTGGAAGCTCTAGCTTCTAATTGAAATTAGTGTAAGAGTTTGAATACTTGGCCTCACGCTGCTTAAAGGTGAAGTGGTAAGTGGATTATTTCTGCGTCATTTGTGGCATTAAATGGAATCGTTAAAATAACGATTTTTCAAAGTCCACCCATCTGTCATTGGCCTCACAAACAGACGCTGGTCTGGACAATCAAGTTTATTTAAAGACAAGACACATTTTAAAATATTCTTTTGTAGAGCTTCTGTAGTTCATAAACGCTAGAGGAGAACTGGCCCCCGACTGAGCCTGGGTTCTCCCAAGGTTGTTTTTTTTTTCTCCATTGGGTCGCCTGATGGAGTTTTAGGACACCTTTAGGCCACTGGGTGGAGTTTTTCGGTTCCTTGCCACTGTTGCCTTTGGCTTGCTCAGTTAGGGATATTCATATTAATTAACCAGTAAAACCCTTGATCAAGCTCTACCAAAGTGGATATTTTTCCACTAAGAAACAAACGTTGTTATTATGTTTTGATTGATACTGTGAGGCTGCTTTGATGCAATCAAAAAAAAAAAGAAAAGCGCTATATAAATATACTTGACTTGACCTGACTTGACTAGAGCTGCTTTACAGCAGAAATTAACGTCACATGTTAATTGATGAATTTTGCAACAGTTATTTTCCTGTCTATTTCTGTAAAGCTACTTTAAAACATCTGTATTGTATAAATCGCTATATAAATAAATGACAAATTTATTTGAAAATGGTCAAGAAAAGTTTGACAGTGTCCTAAATTTGACAAACTTTACCTTAAAACACAAGACACAATAAATATCAAATCCCTCCCTAGTTTCCTAACAGAGTAAACAAACAACACTCAGCACTTGTCTCCCCGAGGACGCGACTTGGCTCCGAGCAAATGGCTTCATTTGTAGTTGTGTGCTCAAGTGAGGATCAAGGTCACTGTTGCCGTCAATGATTAAACTAAAGACAGCACTCCCAACCGAAGGTAAAGATTGAAGGTGTACTGTAACATTGTAGCTGGTTATTCAGTCACTTTACTTTGGTTCAAAAGGATAGTTTACCCAAAAATGAAAATCATGTCGTCAATTACTCTCATGTCATTCTGAAACTGCATGACGTACTACTTCTGTGGAATGTTTTTCATCCATACAATGAGTCAGTGGGGCAAAGTGTTCATTCAGACTTTCATCGTATGACTTTCATGGCAGTTTAGCTGTTCATTACCACTCTCTCCACCAGTGAGACTTTGTTCCCACTACTGCATTGTTTACATTTGGTGCGTCCGAAATCTCCACTCAAAGCACTACTCCCTACCCCTATGTTGGGGGTAGAGAGCAGAGCACTATATAGTGAGCTCACTAGCATAATAGAAGCCACTTTCGGACACTACTCGATCGTCTCTCGGCGCCATTGATTACATCATCTGCCAGCTGGTGCCGAGCCGGCTCTGGGCTAAATAGATTTTTTTTAAATAAATACATTACACTATATTGAGCTTATTTCTCCAAAATTTAAAAACTAAAAGTGATTTCTGACCGTTTTTGTTATAATGCGCTACTCCACACGTGATTATAACTTATTTTTACGAATCAGCGCAATGCATGATGGTATGTAGGGCTTAGGTAAGTGACCATCGGTTGTACACTACTTTTCAAAATGCATTCTGGGATACATTGAGTGGACTATATAGGGTATAATAATCATCACTATACATTCGGACAGCACTACAAAATGGCGAGCTCACTATTTAGTCCACTATATAGTGAGTAATGGGAGATTTCGGACGCAGCAATTGTGTTGTGTAGCCCGAGCTCTTACGGTTTCTCTTTTTGAATCGACGAATACAGAGTACTGCCACCTGCTGGTATGGAGAGTTATCTCCTCTGTAGTGTGTAGACCATTGGTTTCCAGGCCCAGACGCTGGTCGACTTAAGGCGACACCATAGTCTATTGTTGTCGCCTCCAATTCTTTAATGTTGGATTGGTGTTTCTGGCTGTAATGGGACTTTTCCTCCATTTCATTATCCACCAGGTGAAAAAAAATCTCATAACAATCCACACACGTACATGCTACAGTTTAAACTATTTTCCTTCAAATCCCCAACAGAGCAATACTAACAGTGATTCATGCCTTAGCAAATACCACTAATACGCCTAATGGATCCCAGTCTAGAACCTCAACATGAACTCACTATCCAAACATGACTTCTCTCTCTAACATTATTTGTTTTCCCTTATCCTCTGTTCTCATTTCCCCATCCTGCAGTGAGACAAAAATCTTGTGCAGGCTTTTAAACAAGATGTCTTCCCACTTTTTTTTAACCAAGTTTGAATTCTAAAACTCAGTCAAACATAGTTAATTTAAGTTTATAGACGGCCAATAGCTTTTTTTCCCCACTCTTTAAGTTTCATTGTCTTCCGAGCTGTAGTTTTCTAACAGAATGAGGTCAGACTGTAAGGAATGAATTATTTTAGGGACTGTTGTTTCTGGTTGGACTGCCACATCTTGCAGCAATTGATCCAGCAACTTCTTGCACACACCCATTTCAAAGCTTTCGCTTGGAGTTTTTTGCTCAGATTTCTTCCCTTTCTGTTTCTTCTTCAAGACTCACTTGAAGAGTCATTCACAAACACACACACACACACACAGAGTTTTGATTTGTATTTAAAACACATGCAGTATTGGCAGCGTCCACAGTGTATTGCAACAGATGTTCAAAGGAAACTGAACGACAGTGTTCCTGTAGGCTCATCAGCGTATTTCCAAGAAGTCTGAATTCATCTCAGTTCTCTCTGGACAAACCCTGCTTCATTTGTGGGATTTGGGTGCGACTGCTGTTGAAAGGGGGAGCTTGCGGTGTCATGTAGACAGCTTTACGTTTGCTGTGGCCTATCCTGAAGATTCCCGCGTGAGCCTTGTGCCGCAGTGTATGGAAGTGGGTCATGGCATTGCTGATGCGATTGGAAGCGACAAAGCGAGAGGGCCAGACTCAGTCCCCCACCCCCACACACTCATCCACGACGTGCCGCCACACACAAACATCCATGTCAGTTCACTGAGCTAACATGGGCAAAAAGCTGATCAGCGTGTTAGAGTTATTTGATTATGACATGCAGTGTTGTTTCTCAATACATTTGTGATGTCTGTATTATAGTAAACCAAACTACAAGATATGGCGTCCATTATGTGCAATATTTTTTACCATACCACCACAAAAATAAAACAACTATTTCCAAGATTTGGAAGCAGCAGAATAGTTAAATCAAGTTTTTGTCAAAATAGTCAGATTGTATACCAGTATATAACATATGAAGTATATAGGGTTGGGGAGTAACGGAATAGGCCTACATGTAACGGCGTTATGTAATCAGGATACAAAAATCCAGTAACTGTAATTCGTTACAGTTACATCAAAAAACGTAATCAGATTATAGTTACTTTTTGAAAAAGGGGGATACTTTCAGAATTACAATGGTGTCATTTAAAACTAAGTAAATCTGTATTTTGGCATAATAACACATATTAATATATAATGACTCGCGACCTTACTGTCTATGCTCGCACCACGAGTCATGTGGGCCACCCGCTGGTGACTGCGTAAAATTACAGCTCTCGACAACAATCTCCTCAGACACCGATTGAATCACTGCTGCTAGAAACGATGCTGCTCACAGGTAAAAATGCTTTCATTTCTTGGATATTCCGCTGCTATTTTGTTTTTAAAGAGGAAAATTCCAACAACATGGTTTTACAGTGCAAACTGTGCCTTGTTGTTAGCTTATGTAGCGTTTATTACTGCTTTAAAATTCATTTATGATCGCAGTTGTAAGTTTTCTAGCGATGCTGGAATCTGTAGAAATTAAGAGAGTAGCTTTTTTAGTACCTAAAATGTCCTTTCATAACCTCTTCGTTCTCAGTCTCACTTAAGGAGATGTTCGCTGCTAACGTAAGGGAACTCCCGTAAGGGAACTCCTACTCCTAAGTTCAGTCAGGAAAATTAAGAAAGATCACTGGCATTAGTCAACAGATTATTTCCTATTTTAAAATAAACTAATATGTAGATTGTGTCGAATTTTTGAATGTTGTGTTTTTATTATTTCCTTGTAGCCTACATAATACATAATCTGTAAAACCATACTATAGCCACTAGATGTCTCTATAGCCCTTTAAATAAATATATTTCAGGGATGTGAAAATCTTAATGAGTAAAAGTAATATCTGTCCTTGAAGTAATCCAAAAGTAATCAGTTACATTACTTTCATATTCTGGTACTTGGATTACGTTACTGAATACTTTTTTATGAAGTAATTTGTAACTGTATCGGAATACATTTTTAAAGTAACCCTCCCAAGCCTGAGTATATATGGAAATACTTGTGTAACTTTTGAATTTGTTACATTTACAGATAAGTACTCTTAATTTACAACATGGAAGCTATTTGATGACAAGATGTGAGACTTCCAATTAATACGCCTCTATAGGTAATATCTAGAATAACAGTGCATAAATGGTAAAATGTTTTGTGCTACCCAACCAGTGTGTGATTTTGGTTATGATAACTAAATTAATATGTTTACAAATGCCAGTTTGCAAAATCAAGCAGAAAAACAGATGTTTTGTGTACATAACTGGAAGCAAATGACGTTAGAAGCCTTGCACATTCAAGCTACAAATGGCTGTGCTCCTCTTACGTTAACAATGTGGATATATAACGAAGTTACAGACTGGCATATGAACTATTAAACACTGCAATTTATCCTAAAATTAATTTGTTTATTTAAAATAAGTTTTAAATTAAAAAATAAAAGCTCTTAAGCTCATTATCTCTTTAAACACAAGTTTCCGCAGAGAAAGTTCAAACTAGACTGCATTTAAGGATTATTTTTGGTATTTCACCACATAAATAATAATAAGAGATATTGATTTGAGATTAAATTAAATCATACCTATTTGTTATTTTATAATCTGTTATAGTGTACAAGCACAAAACAATCGTGTCAAAATGGCATCAGCTGCTTTTGTATGAAACGAGAGTAGTCCACGATACCCAGATGACATAATTAAATAACTGTACACAAAATATTGATTTGAGTTTTAATATTTTATTAGCTCACCAAATGCAAAACTTCCACAAGGAAAAATCTTTCCTAGCAAGCGTAAAGTGCTGACTTTTGGTAACCCGGATGTACCAGTATCAGTTTTACAGGTTGTTATTGGGGAATAACATACCGATAGATGCTGTGATTGACCAATCAGAATCAAGTGTTCCACAGAGCTGTGTAATAAATCATATATAAAATTCAATCTGCCTAAAGTGGCTAGTAGGAGTGACTGCATTACACACCACTTCTGAAATCCATGTCAAGTTAATGTTAATGTCAAGCCCTGAATTTAATGTACTACTTAACCACTGCGAGTATGCTAGTTTTGAATATAAAATACTGAATCATACATGGACTGGTTGTTAATATCTTGAATCAGGCCCAGAGGGATTTGTGAAGACTTAACAGAGTTGTTAATGTTCATTGTATTTTCAGCTAAATCGTATAGCAAAAGGTCCGTTTTGTTGTCCTCAAACCAATAGCTCTGATGAGGCTGAGTGTTTATAACTGCTTTCGGGTATAGAGTCATATTTCAGTAATGCTTTAGTTTAGGGTTCAATTCTCACTATTAACTAGTTGTTTATTAGCATGCACATTACTAGGATATTGTTATTGGTACTTATAAAGCACATATTAGTGCCTTATTCTACATAACCATAATGTAGATCACATAATCCTACCCAATACCTAAACTACCATTCTAACTGTTAATAAGCATTAAAATAGTAGTTTATTGAGGCTAAAGACACAGTTAATAGTTAGTAAATGATGAGAATTGGACTCTAAACTAAAGTGTGACCCATATTCCTTGAAGCTGGTTCTGGTTGGAGTGGTGTTTGGTAGTGGTTGGATCTTTCACTAGGATGCTGGTCCAGAGATTTTGTGGATCGAAGTTGATTTTTAATCAGCTTGGCCCCTGCCCATAGTTCAGTCAGCCAGATGAAGTTAGATTAGAGTGTCACTAGGGATTTGCAGCCGCCCAGCACTGCCTCGCTGTCCACAGCTGAGGGCTTTACTCAGACATACCAGTGGGTTTAGCTTTTAGGCTAACAACTAACAACAGCATCTTATACACCCTGCCAACACAGTTGGCATATAAAATGACTCTTTTATAATAGAGGAAATATGACCAACATTATTGTGTGGCATTCATTTTTGATATTTTCACAAAAATTGAACTCTTAAAATCAGCACATAAACACTTTTTGTCTTTTTGTTTCTCAAAAAGAAGCTTTTGGCTGTGACAATTTCCAGTTTCACAGCTAACTGTCAGCACATGTATTTTATTCATTAGATAGCCAAATGAAACAAACTGCACGCCTTAAACAGTTGTTTAAAAAGTTAGTTATAGTATGGTTTATTTATGCTCACAATAGTAATTGGTGAACTTGAAGAGGTCAGAAAGTAAGGTCTTTGCTCAGTTGGTCAATACGACCAAATATTAAATTGCAGCGTAATATATTTTACAAACAGGAAATATATTATGGGAGTGTAAAGTCACATTTAGCTTAGTGGGTCCCTCACTAACACCCTGTCCCCCTGGGACAATGCTCCTAGTTGTTCTTATTAATTAGTTCAAATGGCCATTTTCAATGAATCTATTCAAAACTATAATTTAACGGTTTGTTTGCATCATGACTCAATAAAGTCTCTGTGTTTTTCACTTAAAGTACCCCTGTAGTCAAGAATTATATCCCTCAAAACTCATCTTTGTTCACTTAAATGACATAAAAAATTGGGAAAAAAATTCTTCATGCCTTAAAATAGCTTGAATGTAACTCTACACCCTTGACTCATTTAGTATACACAGTTCTATGAATATGCAAATGAGCCCCGCCTCAACTCATTCACACCAGCTCGAAAATCCACTCATTGACGATCACTCGTTGACCTGATTGGTTACAAGGTAGTTTGTGTCGTGACATCAGAAACACCAGCAACTTGATTTCAAACTGCGTTTCTGGAACTGTATTTTATTCACTGCAGTTTTAAAGACAAAATACTGAGCAATGGAGTTGAATTTATACATAAAAGCATATTAAAAACACCACATAGACATATAAACAGCATTAAAAACTTGATTTTCTCCACAGGGGGACTTTAAATGTTTTTGTTAAAAATATAATCTATATAAATATTTTTTTTTAAAACTACCTCTGGAAGTGGTCGAATGTCGACAAGCTACTTCTAAACCCTGTAACCTGTGATCTTTTAATTCAGTATTGCATTGCATTTATTCTTTTTTATTGTTTGTTTTTTGTCTTGCATGTTACGGAGGTCTGTGGTGTATAATTGGCCATGTGGTCATAGCCAGAACCATGATGTCAGTCATGAAATTGAAAGTAGTATGTTACTGGCTCTCTGCAGACCACATCAAACCATGCATGATGCTTTTGGTCATTTGAATTGTTTGACACTGTGTATGGAGAAAACAGAAAAAAACTCAACTGTGTTACCAAAAGGGAGGCTAATTTTAGGCTGTGGGATTAAATTAAAAACACAGATGCATGTGAAATTAAGTAGGCTGAATCAATTCAAAACAAACCCCAAAATAGATCACAGGGTGAATTCTCAAGTCTTTAATTAAACTGAAGTTTCACCTTGTTATAGTGTTTAAGCAGTTTGAAAAATATCAAAGGTATGTGATTTTGGGCTTCAAAATGCTTCACCTGATGTCCCAATTAGTTAGCCTGACTTCATTTTCTTATCGGAAGATGAGTCTGAAACCCCTCCGTCTGGATTTGATTATGAGGTGTGTCTTAACCGAACCAGGAAAAACAACAACTCTGCACTCAATTGGATAGTCAGTAAACCTACAACCAATCAGAGCAACGCAGTAAGTCAGCTACTTTGCATACAGTTGTCAAATACAGAACGTAGCCTAACTTTACTTATTTTAGAAGTTAAATAACGAGTGTTGCTTCTGTTACTTACTCCTTCATGAGTGCGACCAAAGGAGAAACCACAACGACCACAGGCTTTTCATTACGTCCATCTTCTTAGCGACCATCAGAGCCAGCTGATAAGTTACACTTTTCCCGAATCATGTAGGAAGGACGGCAAAAATATCTTTCCGATCGACAAATGCCTTGATTGCAGTTTTCTGTTTGTCTATTAAAATTAATGCGCTGTCGATTTATTTCACAACAGACGCGATAGTTGAATCTATACATCTCAATTCTCCCGCTGCAGTCGTCTCTGAGGGAAGACAGTTAGCGCTCTTTGATAACGTGATGATTACGTCCCTGCAGATCACCTGTCCATCATCGTATAAAGCCCGCCCTGGCAATTTGATTGGCCCGATGATTTCTGAACTGATCATAATTACTCCTCAATGGATCTCAGTTCAGACCGAACTTTCCGTCCAAAAAATGTTGTGGGCGGAGTTCGGGCTGGCATCCAGACTACCAATTAGTGTTTGTGACTTTGATTCAACGAATCTTTTAAAAACGGTACCAAAAAAGACATGTTCATTCGATTCATTTGTTGAATATGATTGACACTTATGCTGAACTAAAGAAATTAGCAATTGTTGGTCTTGTAGAGTGTGTTTGTTCAGGAGTTCCAACCTGAAATGTTTCTTTACAGTAAGTTCACGGCAAAATTGCTGCACATAAATGAAACCGAAAAGCCACTAGTTACACTACTAATACTTTGTTTTTTTTTGTCTTACAGATGCATCTTCAAACTACATTCGCCAGCTGGAAACCAAGGTCCGGATTCTAGAGGACAATAACAACAAACTTCTGTCACAAGTAAGGACTGACTTAACAACATGCACTTGCAAATTTGAGTAGCTAGACCTAGATTTGCCATCGGGTGCCAACTTTAGTGGTGGCAGTTTCGGGTTATGAAAGAGGCAGCCAATCTTTAATTCATGGTGGGTCAAACTGTTAAATTGGCACACAGCATCCCCTCTGGCATGAAGAAGAAGCAGCTTACCGTCACGCTGGGATTGTGTGGGCATCTCTGAGCGTCTGTGGCCTCGACTTAACCTCTCTCATGGAGAATGAGTGGGTTTTACTAACCGAAAGAGCATTTAAAGTTCACCTACGTATCCTGAGAGGTACCGACAATCAACCTGCTTATCACCAAAAGTCAGAAATGTATTTCCCCACTACAGTACAGACATATACAACAAAACGCTTGCCGTGAACCCATCCAGCAGACGAGCATTACACCCACTCTCCTCTGCACTTCGAAAGGATTTCGATAGTCCTTTCACCTCAAGCTTGTGTAGGTAGGAATGAGACGTGCATATTTAAAGAAGTGAGGGGCAATTACATTTTCAAGGCTTCACAGAGGTACCGTTGAAAAGAAGCCACAGTGTTCCTTTTTTAAAAGTAGGTGAAGGGATAATTCCCCCAAAATAGAAAAGAGAAAAAATACTTTGATGACTGCACTGGACTGCTACCAGTGTTGGGGAAAGTTACTTTGAAAAAGTAATGCATTACAATATCTCATTACTACCTTAAAAAGTAACTAATGCGTTACTTAGTAACTTTTTACGAAAAATAATGCGGTACGTTAGTTTTTCGCACGTGGGCTGGGCTTGTTTTTCTTTTTTTCATATATATAATAACAAAAGTTAGACTTTTACAAATGTAAAAGCCCTTTCAGACCAAAACTAAAATAAGGTTGCCTAGAAATCTAGACGCACCCTAGCGGCAGCAAAAATTATTTTGCCGCCAGTGTGGTCTAGCAACTCTCTGTTGGCTTTCGAAGTGGAAAAAACAAACTCTGGTCAGGCCAATCTCATCGTGTATAGAGGTGCTGGGCGGGCTTAACACAATGACGGCAGAGTTGTGACGGTTCTGCACCGTGATTTCCCGGCTACTTGAAAACAAACAAGATTCTGCTGGCGAACAGCGGTCTTTCAATTCAAGTTTGGCCACGACTCTGGAGGATTTGGAGTTAAGAGAACGTCACTTAAGTCATTCTTAAAAAAGGAAGATGTGTTCGGCGTTTTGACGGCAAAAGTTTAATATATCAACTAGCTCTGCTGGTGGGAAAACGCATTGGACTCACTCTGCCAGAGCCAGAACCTGGTTGGTTATAGCACTATCGTATTGCGTGCAGAGGGATATCTTAATGTAGGTCTGGCTTGCCAGGCTAATAATAAGGCTGAAGGAAATGCAAATTCACACGTGTACTGTAGAGGGCGCAGCTCGAGCAAACAAAAGAAGAATAGGACACAGGAGAAAAAAGTTACTGAACCAAAGAAAACAACATTTTTGCTTATGGTTTAGCTGAATCATCGAAGGTCAGAAGCAAGCACATTGGTCAATAAAGTGAGATTTAAATACATACAAATATTCGTTTTATTTAACATATATAATTATTAAAGGTTTGCGTGTTATTCCTGATTTTGCATTTCACTGAGTTTATTCATTTTGAGGAATACTGAATCTTTTTTGTGCTGTCAGTCAATAAATGTGGAAAAAGTAACTTGCATTACTTCTTTAAAAAAGTAACTCAGATATTTTGCTGTAATTTTAAAAGTAAATGTTACTTTACTAGTTACTTAAAGTAATCCAATTATGTAACTCAAGTTACATGTTATGAGTTACATCTGGCTGCTGCTACTGTCTGTAACAATTGTTTTGATTATCAATTAATCTGTTGAATATTTCTTCAATTAATCAGTTAATCGTTTACAAGGATTGCTGTATTTAATTTTTGTAAATACTGCCTTATGTGCTCTTCTTAAGCAATGAGCAAAATAGATGTATTAATGTAATGAATGGGATATATTATGTCCACCAAAAAAAGCTTTAAAATATTACATTATAAATCAACATGTTTACAAATACAAACATTTACACACAAGTCTCTTATGCTTAACAAGGCTAGATGTATTGGATTCATAATACAATAAAAACAGTAATATTGTGAAATATTATGTACAAAATTTCAAATAATCTTCTATTCTAAATTTTTTTAAGTTAATTAATTCCTGTGAAGTTCATTTTCAGCATAATTACTACAGTCTTCAGTGTCGCATGATCCTTTAGAAATCAGTCTAATATGTTGATTTGCTGCATCGCAGGAATAAATTATTTGGTTATTTTAAATTGTAATAATATTTTACAGTATTACTATTTTTACTATTTTTGATCAGATAAATGCAGCCATGGTGAGAAAATAAAAGACATGTTATTACAACACATTTAAAGAAATTGTTATTCAATGAACAAATATTTTATTAAAAAATATATGGCATTTGTTGCTAGATATCAGATCTGACATCAATGAAATTGACTGAACATCGATGTGGCCAGTGTCATGACTGTTGTATGTCTTCAGAAAGCTTGGAATATAATGCACAAGCCACATTAACCACTTTCGACTTCCCTGGGTCAGACCTTCCACCTTAATATGTACAGTAAAAGAGCAGCCAGTCCTTTCTTTAGTATTTCTTCTTCTGTGTTCCACGGATGAAAGAAAGTCGTATACTCAGAATGACACGATGGTGTATTTCTGGGTGAATTATTCCTTAAGTCTCTAGTGAGAATAAAAACACTGTGTGGGCACTGAAAATACTGACTACAAAGCAGTTCTCATGAAGCCCTTTGTTGGTAGAATTCATTACAGTATTCATAGAAACAAAGCCAAGAGTGTTGGCATTGGCCAAGAGCTTGAAAGAGTCCTTGGATCTGCAATAATTCTCTCTTTTAATCATATATCCTCATTACGTTTTCATCGCCAGCCCCTCGGTCTCGCAGTGGATGTGGGTGTATCAGACGGCGGTACGCTTAAAATGTTGTGCCTTTTCGAGTCAAAGCTATTTGAGTCTCTATCTCTGAACATGTGGGACATAGGGCTTTGAATGTCTGAAAGCATTTTATCCCCAGGATGGAAAGCACTTTGTAAGAGTATGATTAAAATGCAAGAGAGTTACTTTCTCCCTCCGGTCAAATGAGAGAAAACGGTTTTCGTCTCATCGGCGCAGTCCTCTGAGAATGAGCGCATTCACTTGAAGCATGATTAATTCAGAGGAGAGCTCAATCCTTCCGAGAACGCCGTCCTGAGCGCACATGAACCGAGCTGAACTCGTGATTTCCCAGGATACCTACACTAAGCTTTTCCTAAAAGCCATTTCAGCTGTTGTGATAGATGACACTTTTGGTTTGTGACTTACTTGTGACCCTGAGATTGACATGTTGTTGTCATGGAAAGGATCTATACGTCTTTAAAATAGACTCATCAGACCAGGCAACATTTTTCCAGTCTTCAACTGTCCAATTTTGGTGAGCTCTTGCAAATCGTAGCCTCTTTTTCCTATTTGTAGTCGAGATGAGTGGTACCCGGTGGGGTCTTCTGCTGTTGTAGCCCATCTGCCTCAAGGTTGTGCGTGTGGTGGCTTCACAAATGCTTTGCTGCATACCTCGGTTGTAACAAGTGGTTATTTCAGCCAAAGTTGCTCTTCTATCAGCTTGAATCAGTCGGCCCATTCTCTCAGCATCAACAAGGCATTTTCCCCCACAGGACTGCCGTATACTGGATGTTTTTCCCTTTTCACTCCATTCTTTGTAAACCCTAGAAATGGTTGTGCGTGAAAATCCCAGTAACTGAGCAGATTGTGAAATACTCAGACCGGCCCATCTGGCATCAACAACCATGCTACGCTCAAAACTGCTTAAATCACCTTTCTTTCCCATTCTGACATTCAGTTTGGAGTTCAGGAGATTGTCTTGACCAGGACCACACCCCTAAAAGCATTGAAGCAACTGCCATGTGATTGGTTGATTAGATAATTGTATTATTGAGATAGTGAACAGATGTTCTTAATAATCCTTTAGGTGAGTGTGTGTGTGTGTGTGTGTGTGTGTGTGTGTGTGTGTGTGTGTGTGTGTGTGTGTGTGTGTGTGTGTGTGTGTGTGTGTGTGTGTGTGTGTGTGTGTGTGTGTGTGATATATATATATATATATACACTCACCGCACTTATTCAGGTACCCCATGCTAGTAACGGGTTGGACCCCCTTTTGCCTTCAGAACTGCCTCAATTCTTCGTGGCATAGATTCAACAAGGTGCTGGAAGCATTCCTCAGGGAGTATTGGTCCATATTGACATGATGGCATCAGCACAGTTGCCGCAGATTTGTCGGCTGCACATCCCATGATGCGAATCTCCCGTTCCACCACATCCAAAGATGCTCTATTGGATTGAGATCTGGTGACTGTGGAGGCCATTTGAGTACAGCGAACTCATTGTCATGTTCAAGAAACCAGTCTAGAGATGATTCCAGCTTTATGACATGGCACATTATCCTGCTGAAAGTAGCCATCAGAAGTTGGGTACATTGTGGTCATAAAGGGATGGACATGGTCAGCAACAATACTCAGTTAGGCTGTGGCGTTGCAACAATGCTCAATTGGTACCAAGGGGCCCAAAGAGTGCCAAGAAAATATTCCCCACACCATGACACCACCACCACCAGCCTGAACCGTTGATACAAGGCAGGATGATCATCTCGACTTGACCCTACCATCCGAATGTCGCAGCAGAAATCGAGACTCATCAGACCAGGCAACGTTTTTCCAATCTTCTATTGTCCAATTTCAATGGACTTGTGAGAATGTAGCCTGAGTTCCCTGTTCTTAGCTGAAAGGAGTGGCACCCGGTGTGGTCTTCTGCTGCTGTAGCCCATCTGCCTCAAAGTTCGACGTACTGTGCGTTCAGAGATGCTCTTCTGCCCACCTTGGTTGTAACGGGTAGTTATTTGAGTCACTGTTGCCCTTCTATGAGCTGGAACCAGTCTGGCCATTCTCCTCTGACCTCTGGCATCAACAAGGCATTTCCGCCCACAGAACTGCCCCCACTGGATGTTTTTCTTTTCGGACCATTCTCTGTAAACCCCTAGAGATGGTTGTGCGTGTAAAATCCCAGTACACCAGCAAGCTCCCTGAAACACTCGAGACCAGCCCTTCTGGCACCAACAATCATGCCACGTTCAAAGTCAGCTCAAATCACCTTTCTCTCCCCATACTGATGTCTCGGTTTGAACTGCAGGAGATTTGTCTTGACCATGTCTACATGCCTAAATTGTCACTGAGTCGCCGCCACTGTGATTGGCTGCTTAGAAACGCAGGTGTTCACGAGCAAGTTGGACAGGTGTACCTAATAAAGTGGCCGGTGAGTGTGTGTGTGTGTGTGTGTGTGTGTGTGTGTGTGTGTGTGTGTATATATATATATATATATGTGTGTGTGTGTGTGTGTGTGTGTGTGTGTGTGTGTGTGTGTGTGCGCGCAGAACTGGTCAGTTAAACGCGTTATTAACGCGTTAACGCAGAACACCATTTAACGGCGTTAATTTTTTATCCACGCGATTAACGATCTCTTTGTCCTAGCAAACTTTGTAGTTGTTTTCACATACTTTTGCAACAGGACGCGGCATGCCATCCTGATCCATTCAGCGTCTCTCGGCCCATCATCCACTCAAAGCCGGCTCGCAAGCCCGACGAACGAGTGTGTGGCGACGTGCCTGTTGTTTTTGTTCCGGTCTAGCTAGATCCGCTTGCGCTTTGGTCGAAGAAGCAACGAAACGTCCTCGCGCGGGGCAAGCAATTGCAATGAATGGGTTTCAGAGCGGCATCGCGAGGACGTTTTGTGCCGCACACACTCGTTTCAGCTTGCGAGCCGGCCAAATAGTAACGTTATGTTTTGAGTGGATGACGAGCGCGACGCCGAAATGGATGCCAATGAGATTCTGAATGTAAAGTTTACTTTTAAAAAGTTGCCAAATTGTCCCATTGACAAGACCAAAGCGATCTGTATGTTTTGTCATTATGAACTGAGCTATCATCATCGCAGCACGTCCAGCCTGAAACACCACTTGATGATGGCCAGACAAACACACACACAAACACAGATGATGCTAATTCTCCACCCCTCGTCAATATCAGGACCTCGGTCAGTATTTCTTTCACCCTTTTATTGATGGACAGTGTTACATTGTGTGAGAGATTATTTAGGCTATATATGTTAGAGTGAAATTGAACACTTTTCCAATGTTATTTTATGTTGTGTATAAAAGGTACGCTGGACAAGAGGTTAATGCATATAACTCCGTTTACTTTAGAAAAAAACCGGAACTCCCTTTCAGACCAAAACAGCTGCATACTCAACATGCATCAAGGCGTTACTAAACGAACACAGATTAACTTGTCCTGAACGGACATAACATTTTCCCTCTCTGGGGGGTTCAAATATCAAAGGTTGAAACATAGTCCTTCAGGTAATCAGGGCGTGCCCTCGTGCGCACTGGCCGTTGAGGACAAACAGCTAAAGGTGAGGCAAACAGTGGTGTGGAGGCTGAAGACAGGGGCAGCGGCGAAGGTGATGGGGGTACTGGGTGTGACAACGAGTGAGTATCCTCAGGCTGTGTGGCTGATTGAGGTAAGGAGTCCTCCTGCTCTGCTCTGGGTGGCATTATGTCCCCACTGTTCTGAGTTGAGGTTGCGGGAGGCGCTGGCACCTTCTGAAGGCAGCTGGCGTGCCAGCGCGTGCCATCATCTAGGCGGTATGTGGCTGGTCCCAGTCGGCGGGACACTTGCTGTGGATTGGACCAAAATGATGCCATTTTGTTCTTTCTGTGCGGTCGGCGAGCTCTCACCCAGTCTGCCACAGTGATATCTGGTATCCTAACCCTCTTTTTCCTGTCAAACCACTGTTTCATCCGCTTCTGACGGCGCGTGACTGAGGCTTTGACTGGTGTGAGTGTGTTCTGGACTGCAGTGGGGCGGAGCCTGTCCAGTGGTAGGTGTAACTCCCTACCCAGCATGAGTGAGGCTGGGGAAACCTCTGTGGTTGAATGCTGGGTAGCCCGGTAGTGTAGCAGTGTTAGACGTATGGCTTGTTTAAAGGAACAGCCCTGAGCCTGATGTGCTCTGATGCCATTTTTTAGGGATTGATGGAAGCGCTCCACCCCGCCGTTTGCCTGTGGGTGATACAGGGCTGTGCGGATGTGTCGAATCCCCCTGTTCTCCAGGAATGAGGTAAACTCCAAAGATACAAACTGTGGGCCATTGTCGGTGGTAATGGTCTGTGGAAGGCCCCAGCGGGAAAAAAGGGACTCCAGAAAGTCCACAATGACCTGGGAAGTGACAGAGCCGGTAGTGGTCAGCTCAGGCCATTTGGAGTGTAAGTCATACACTACGACCAAGAACCGCTGATAGTGGGGGGCACCGTGGATCTCGCCGCATATGTCTAATTGCAGATGCTCCCATGGCTTTGAGGGCCAGGCCAGAGGTTGCAGGGGTGGAGGGGGTCGGCGGCCGGTTTTTCCACTCACGAGGCATGCTGGGCATTCTTTAACAAGGGCCTCAATGTCTTTGTCTATGCCTGGCCACCACACCAGGTCGCGGCATCTCTGTTTAAGCTTTACTATGCCCAGGTGGCCCTCGTGTGCCATGGCCAGCACACGGGCGCGAAGAGCTTGTGGAATCACAGTGCAAAGCCCACGTGCCACACATGTTTCATTCCAACAAGAGAGCTCCTGCTTGACCCTGGAAAAGGCCAACAGCTCCTCTGGTAGTTCCCTTGGCCATCCCTGACGAATGTAGGTGCAGAGCTGGGAGATGACTGGATCCTGTTCTGAGGCTGCCTTCAGTTCCTCTAGAGTGACCGTGGACTCGAGCGGAGTGTGTAGCATGTGAATAATCTCACTTTCGATGTGGTTGACGCTGGCGGGCGGGGCCTGGGCAGGAGCTGACCGAGAGAGAAGGTCTGCAACGACATTATCCCGGCCCGGGGTAAACTGAAGAGTGTAGTTGTATTGGCGGAGGCGGTCATACCAACGATGCAGTCTCAGCGGCTTGTGACCGGTGCCTGTAGAGGAGAGCAGAGCTGTCAATGCCTGGTGGTCTGTTCTTAGCGTAAACTGGCGGCCATAAAGGTAGAGGTGCCATCTCTCGCAAGCCCACATGCAAGCGAGTGCCTCCCGCTCCCCAACTGAGTATCTTTGTTCGGTTTGGTTCAGAGCTCGGGAGGCAAATGCCACAGGCCTCTCCACGCCATTCTGTACTTGTGATAGTACGGCACCTATCGCCATGGCCGAGGCGTCACAGGTGACCAGGGTGTGACTGGATATGTCAAAATGCGCCAACACTGGAGGTGAGGTAAGTTGAGCTTTAAGAGTTTGCACTGCCTTGGTGCATTCTAGAGACCAGACCCACGGCTCATCTCTCCGAAGCAGCTGGCGCAGTGGGGCTGTTATGGCTGAATACTGGGGCATGAACTTCATGTAGTAGCCCGTCATGCCCAGAAATGAAGCGAGCTGGGCAGCCGAGGTCGGTTCGGGAACGGAGAGGATGGCCTCCACATTAGACTGAAGGGGAGAGATGCCCTCAGTGGAAAGTCGGAAGCCTACATATTCAATGGCCGGCACCGCAAAAACACATTTGCTGCTATTGAGGGTTAAACTGTGCTTGGCTAGGGCTTTGAACACACTTTGCAGACGACTGTCATGGATAGCAGTAGTAGCACCATGTACCACCACATCATCAAGGTAAATAACCACACCTGGTATACCTGCCAGTACTGAGGTCATGACCTTTTGAAAGCAGGAGGGGGCGGAGCTAAGGCCAAACGGCATCCTCGTATAGCGGAAAACACCAAGGTGTGTAACGAAGGCCGTGAGGTTTCTGCTTTCAGGGTGGAGGGGCACCTGAAGATAGCCCTCTCTGAGATCCAGTTTTGAAAAGACAGTGGAGCCGTGAAATTGTGCCGTGAGCTCCTCAGACGTGGGCAATGGGTATCTGTCTGGGATGACTGCTTTGTTTACTGCGCGGAGGTCCACACAGATGCGCAGAGCCCCTGTTTTTTTCTGACCACAACCAAGTTCGAAATCCATTGTGAAGCATCAACCGGCTCGATGATACCGGCATCCAGCAGCCGCTGCAGCTCCACGGACACTCCATCCCTCAGAGACAGTGGAATACGGCGCAGTGGCTGGACGACTGGAGTCACAGAGGAGTCAATGAGAGGTTGATGCGCGAAAGCAGACAGACAGCCCACCCCTTCAAACAGTGATGACCACTTCTGAGGCGGTCCGGCAGCGACAGTCATGATGGCAGCCCCCCCTGTGTCAATGAGTGAAAATCCCAATGCCATGAACAGATCCAGCCCCATTAAATTCGCCCCTCGTCGGGCCACATTGAAAACAAAGGATGGCAAGACCCTAGTGCCATAGCTAACAGTCACTGTGATGGACCCCAACAGGTCAATTTCTGAGTCCCCGTACCCGTGAAGGACAGCGGTGGGCGTAGACAGTGGACAGAAATGGAAGAACTTATGGTATGTACTGGCATTTAGGAGGGAGACACTTGCACCTGTGTCTAGCAGCAGGGGAATACACACTGTGTTTATGTTCACTGTACATGACTTGAACTGCATGGGCCCCGATGTTACATGGCGAATTATGGTGGGTGAACCACGGGGAGTGTGTCCATCCAACCTGGAGGGGGCAGAGCGGCACATTTTTGCGAAGTGATTTTTTCTTCCACAGTTACGACATGTTTGGTTATTAGCTGGACAGTTCTGGGCTCTGGTGGCATGTGTGTTTGATCCACAATTACCACATGAAAGCTGCCTTTGACGCTGACGCGGCCCTTGTTGTCTTGTGAGAAGCATGACTGAGTCTGGGGCTGTGTCTGGTACATCCAACCCAGCGCTAGATGGCTGCTGCTGTTGCTGCTCATGTGACTGTGCACTTATGCATACTGCTTGGCTTAATGATGATTCTGTCCGTGTTAATTTAGCTGCACATTCAGCTGCACTTTCAATTTGGAATGCAATGGCAACAGCCCTAGCTAGTGTCAAATCATCTGATTCGAGTAGTAACGTCTCCCTGATTTTAGACTGTGTAGTGTGCTCAATCAGCTGATCTCGTATCATCTCGTCCGTCAACGCGCCAAATTTGCAATGGCTGGCTAGACCTTTCAGGTTGGAGACGTACTGATGGACAGACTCACCCGGGAGTTGATGTCGTTGTCTAAACATAAACCGTCTCAATAAAGCACTTTGTGGAGCAGCAAACTGGTCTTTTAAAAGTTTAACTGTCTCTGCATAGTTTGCATCTGCCCCGTTGTCAGTTAACGTCTCCAGTACGCGTTGTCCCTCGACTCCTAAACAGTGCCTCAGCAAAGCTGTTTTCCGAGCTGCACTTACGTCGGCTAGTCCCGTAGCTTGAAGATACGTTTCAAAAGACTGATGCCAGCGATTCCACGGTATTGTAGGCTCACCGGGAAGTGCGAGGAAAGGAGGTGGAGGAGGAAGAGAAAATTCAGCCATCCTTGTCGCCAAATGTTGTGTATAAAAAGGACGCTGGACAAGAGGTTAATGCATATAACTCCGTTTACTTTAGAAAAAAACCGGAACTCCCTTTCAGACCAAAACAGCTGCATACTCAACATGCATCAAGGCGTTACTAAACGAACACAGATTAACTTGTCCTGAACGGACATAACAATTTTCAATAATAATAATAAAAAAAACATTTGCACTAAACAAGCCAATCCACTTTTCCATGTTGATAAGAGCATTAAAATGAGAAAAAAATGTAACAAAAAGAAATCAAAAGACATTAAGAATAGATAAAAATGTGCGATTAATCGCAGAGTTAACTATGACATTAATGCGATTAATCAGCGATTAAATATTTTTAATCGTTTGACAGCACTAATATATATATACACACTACCGGTCAAAGGTTTAGGGTCGGTAAGATTTTCTATGTTTTTAAAAGAAGTCTCTTCTGCTCACCAAGGCTGCAATTTTTTGATAAAAAATACACAAAAAACACAGTAATATTGTGAAATATTATGACGATTTAAAATGACTTTTTTATGTTAATATATGAGAAGGAATTGCAGGATGAATGAAATGCAAATTCTCTTCTGTACAGTAAAGGCGCAGCTCAAACAAATCTTTACTTAAAAAAAACATTACTTATCTAAACTAAAAAATGTATGTTTATCTAAACTAATTTTTGCTTATTTGTACGGTTAAATTGGATGATCAAAGGTTAGCTGCAAAGACGCTTAATAAAGTGAGATTAAATACATTAAGAATATATCCCCCTGTGGTGTAAATCAGGTTTTTACTGTTGTTTACATGTATATGTGGAGTTTTAATGTGTTTTAAGACAAACCATGTGCAAATTCATAAGTCACACCTGGTATATTTTTCTGTTGATATGAGAAACCATGTGAGCAGCAACAGAGGGTTAACACAAAAATGTGAAGTCTGAAGCCTTCTGTTTGAATATTCAATCTGATGATTATAATGTGATTAATTGATTTGTGAAATGTCTCTTGTGTTCTCCAGCCCTGTAGCCGTTATAGCTTATCAAAGCTGTCCATGAAGGTAACTTTACCACACGTTTACTCAGTGGTGATGGAGCTTTATTTCCTCCTAGCTCTCTTCTTGCTTGTTTCTTATCTTTGTACTCAAGTTCTCTAACTTAAAAAAGCTGGTGTCTAAAATGGCATGCTAGTCTAAGTGCTTGTGCTAACATGCTGGGCTGATGGCGCATGAGCTCATATGCTTGTCCCTCTTTCTGATCTTATCTTTTATTCAAGCAACACAGGTAGTGCAGCATCAATTTTTTATGTCTGACAAACTGATGGATGTAAAGATGAGTATGAACATATTGAAATGTTTAATAAATGCCCCTTATCTGTCTTGGCCATCGTCCGTAATCTTTTCTAAGATGCACCTTTTTTTTTTTTTTTTTTTTACGTTTTAGCACTGTCTGTCAAGTTTGAACTCCGGCAAACAATGAACCTTTGGTCTAATAAAACATCTGTACCTAGTCAATCGTTCTCTGAGATTTGTTTTCATGATGATTCGAATGTAAAGAGTTTTATCTCTAAAAACTGTTTAGCGTATAATGCTAGCACTGGGGGCATTGACTAAGTAAAAGAAATCGCTAGTTTATACCACTAACAAGGCTCAAAATAGCCCCACACTCACACAGTAACATAATGAGTGCCCATACATGCAAAACGAAGCATTGATAAAATTGTAAGTGTACAGACCGTTTAATAAGAAGATACGTTATAAAGACAGTTCACTTCGTGTATACAGACAGGAGCCATCTTAGAATATAGTCTCGATAAGTCGAACCACGAACGTCGTGCTGAGTGAGCTGAACTGTATGAAGTTCAGTGAACTTCTGAACTGTATGAACGGCATCGGGGATCGACTTATCGAGACTATATTCTAAGATGGATCCTGTCTGTATACACTAAGTGCACTGTCTTTATAACGTATCTTCTTATTAAACGGTCTGTACTCTTACAAAGTTCTCAATGCTTCGTTTTGCATGTATGGACACTCATTATGTTACTGTGTTAGTGTGGGGCTATTTTGAGCCTTGTTAGTGGTATAAACTAGCGATTTCTTTTTACTTAGTCAATGCCCCCAGTGCTAGCATTATACGTTAAACAGTTTTTAGAGATAAAACTCTTTACATTCGATTATCATGAAAACAAATCTCAGAGAACGATTGACTAGGTACCAATGTTTTATTAGACCAAAGGTTCATTGTTCGCCGGAGTTCTCCTTTAAATTATATTTGACTGTCCAGTAAAATATGGATGTGCTTATGTTCAAAACTCACTCATTTTTGGGTAGTCAGACTGAATGAAGAAACCGTATTATTCCAGTCCCCAAAAAAAAAGAATAGAACAGAAATGCAACACATTTCTCTAAACAAATGTGCATTGATGGCCAATAATTTATTATTGAATGTGGTGAATTTGTTACACAAAGCAGTATTTTTAACTTTTGTCTCTAAATCACTACTGCTAAAATATTAAAGCTAAATTAAAAATACAAAGTCCAGACAGTAATTGACTACTAGTCTGTTGATGAGTGTCAAGATGATCCTACTCATCTCTAGTTTAACGAATACTTAAATATGTGAAAAGAATGCAAAGTGTGTCTGTCTAGTCAGGAATAACTACTATTTTGTAGTCTCGATGTTTACTCGGATGTTGTCAGAGCAACAGTACATTCAGGTGAGGAATGTTGGCCCTTCGAACAGGTTGCGTTCCGGCGGTGCAGATTTCTATTGACACGGTAGACGCGCAATAACGTCAGTCTGCAGGAATTCTGACACTCCCTCTGTGCATTCAGGCTCATTTCAACAATACACACAGTTCATATAATGCTTCTCAGAATTTTGGACACCATTGAATAGGATTCAATATTATAAATCAAATTGAACCATAGAGTTTGGACAACCAACTTAAATTTGACCGATTATTACCCTCTTCAGTAGGTAAGAAGACTACGCACAAACACACCCTGTTTGTATACCCTCTGTAAGTTCGGCATAGTTTTCCGTCGCTTTCTCAGGAAAAAGAATCTCTCTCAGCAACATTAGATGAAGCTGTATTTCGTACTGGATCATTTCTCAACAATCAGTCATAGAATGAAGACAGGATGGATCCTGAAGAAGGATGGAAAACTCTCCAATTATAATTATTTAAATTATTTTCTATATGTGAAATTCAGAAACTCTTGTTTTTAGCGACACCGGTGGCCATTAAGTGAACCACATTAAGTCATCAACTTGCTGCTTGTTCTCACACTCATGCACACGTAACACACTGAGACTTCGATGTGATTCAAAGCCTCAATATACTCACAGCGATGTTCTTTTTCGTTCTTCACGTAGAGTTTAAAAATAAGTTGCAGCGATATACTGATAATGAACATTCAGACATCTTCCACGCTGCTGAGAGCGACGCTTAGATGAATATGTAAATATGTGCTGCATGCTTTCCTCTCAATAATAATATAAACAGAACTAAAATGAAAGTGGTAGTTAAAGAGCCCCTATCATAGCATTTGAAATGTTCCTATTTTTGTTTTAGGAGTTCCCAAAAACAGTTTAACATGCATGCAAGGATAAAAAAAACACTTTATTTGTCTTATAATATGCATTTATTTTTAACTGATTTTCTCACCGACTCCCAAATGATTCGTACAACGACTCATTTTTCCAAACCACTCCTTTGCGTGACGCTAATCGGCGGTGATTGGTCAGATGACCCAGTCAGTTATTGTTTGTTAGCATAACGCATAAACATATTGATAAAGCACTGCAGTACTACAAGACGCTCTATTCTTTATGACAACTCCAATAACAGCGACAAACATTTCACATATTTAAAAAAAATTCACATGGGAGACCTAGAAGCTGTGCTGAGCGTAACTTACACACACACGCGCACACACATACTTATTGCGCCTTCCCTCCTCGCGTCCGACGCTACAAAACCGTTCAAAACCCATAAAAGCAACAATTATTAATAATACTTACAGGTTGTGATTCGGAGGAGGAAGCTGATCCACATACACTGGGTAAGTAAGTTGCTGAGCCCTCCTTCAGGAACAACCGCTTGCAAATCCACATTTGAATTATGTTTTTGAACGATCCGTTAAATTAAATTAAATTAATGAGAACACAATCGGACTATACTGTTGTAGTATCATTGCAAATGTGAAGTCTAACCACCAATTCTTCACATGCTCGTCCCTGGTAAATTAAAACAAAGTGGCTGAACTATCTTTGCATTGTAGAACACAGCGTCTTCTCGACATGATGCTATGATGAAGTATTGAATGTGTAGACTTCAAGTTTACACTTCCGTCTGCGCGCGCAGTAACTGGGCGCGGCCAATATGTATCTACGTCACGATGTAACAGCTAAAGACTCGTTTCAAAAATAATTTCATTTCATAGACTCAGAGTCGACTCTCACTTTTGAAAGACAATAACTTTATCCATGATAGGGGCTCTTTAAGAAACCTTCTGATCATAGAGATGTGGATATGTTCAGAGACTATTTATATAGAGACATGCCGCTTCCTCAATCCTCAATACAACTATATAGGGAAAACCTGTAACACCAAAGATGGCGGTTGTATGCACATGCCCCGCCCTCCCGCTGGAAAGCCAATCGTCTGCTTCTAAAAGTCAAACATTTAAGCCTATCGTCTGGTTCCACCAACGCATGCGTACAGTTAAGGTTTGCGACAGCGGAAAATATGTCTTTGTTTTGAAAAGGCGGCAGATTTGATATGTGTTAGTTGTGTAAAAATCAGACAACCCAAGTCTCCCGTAAGTTCTGGGAGTTTCCCGCAGATTGATAGCGGTTCCCTGATGACCGCAAATTAGTTCAAATCTCCCGTAATCTAGAGCGAGCAAACAGTAGCGCGCGACAGAGAGCTAGAGAACCCTTGCACATGCCTAGTAAAAGTATAACCTGTGGGGAAAAAGGTGTTTTAAACCTTATTTTGGGGCCAAGTCATCAAACTTTTTCAGCGATTTTTATCATATTTTATTACTGTTTGTATACAAGCAATTTTTATGTCCTTGGTGACCAATGAAAGTGAAGTTCTGAGTCTCTGCCCATTCATTTAGACAGGAGCCTGGTCTTGTTAGTCCGAAATAGTTGCCCGGAGGCGTTGCCAAGATGGCGGCCGAGGGGAATGACTTGCCTAAAAGGACTTGCACAAACTTTGCAATTCACCAGCATCATGTCGGCAGATGAGATAATTCAAATTACACCGTTATGATAGTTTAAGTTACTTGAGACTATAGACTATGTAGAGCTGGCTCTGTGAGACAATAGTTTAAATCAATACCTTTTCTTTGCTTGACACATTGACATTACAGTACAGCATACCTCTGTCGACATTATCCTGAACATTGTATAAGCATTCGTTTGTTCGTGTGTCATTGAACGGAAGAGAGGATCTCGGGAACGATAGTAAACGTCACATACTTTCGATTTTCTCTGCAAAAATGACCCGTCCTTTACATACAAATCAGTCTACAGACTTTCATAGACAACCTACTGTAGGAAGTCGGAGATCTTATTTTTTAAGTTTTGTTACAGCGATACATGTATTAATACATCACTGTAATATGTTACTAAGCATGTTATTGTAGGCATAAGCTAAAGGCATTTTTATTAAAAATAAATATTTTCTTCATCAAATTCTACACAAACCGCATACAAACAAATTGTACTTTTCTATACAAATACATCAGTCCTAAATACCATGAATGGTTAGTGGGCAAGAGAGTATGTTTAGGTTGCAGGCAGACGTGAATTTCACATCTTCCTTGCAGCCACCGAAAACACAGTTTCTCTTCTAAAAGAGAGTGACAGAGCTATTTATAGGTCTTCTTACAGTAATCACATGCATTCAGAGGACATGAAAGCAAGACATTGAAAATGTCATAAGGATCACTGGTGATTAGAGATGATGCCAGCTGGAGCCTGTGGGTGTCTCTATTATAACATACCTACAAGGAATACCTACAAGGAAGCTGTGTGGGAGTTCGTTCGAGTTACGTTTCATTCAGCTCAGAAACAGAATCTAATTCATTCAACAACTTCATACTTGGGAAAGTGCAAAAGAATGCAACTTTGAAGTCAGTTTTCCTATTTTGAATTTCGACGAGATGCAGGAATGTGATGTCTACTGATGTCTTCACACTAACATGTGCACAGTTAATGATAAAAATTCACTTTTAATCAAATAAAACGCATTAGTGAACAAAGTTCCTACATTATATCATAATAAACGCATCAAAGTATCTTCTCTGTTGTTAACACAAGCAAAACAAAGAGCTTACTAAAGATTTCTTTTGCTAACAGATGGCTTTGTTGACACTTGCAGCACTAAAGACAGCATAAATATGTCATACATAAATACATCATCTCCTGAGCATCAAGCAATGAAACCATGGATGAAAGTTGAAGAAAATTTTAATAAAACACATTTGACTTTGAATAGACCTTTTAAGCTAGTTGGTTCACTCGGCGGCCATCTTGGAAACTCCTTTGGTAGCTGTCTTATTTGCATGCAATAGATGCACAGCTTATTTGTTTGAATGGGAAAAGACCAAAATCTTTCAATCTTTTTTTCAAGCATTGTTTCAATAACATTTCCAAGTCACGATCTAGTCAAGAGTAAATGAATAGCTGATTTTTAACAATTCTTCCACACGTGACCTGTCTGCTCTTTCCTCATAGCACAGGCCGTGACTTACACAACTATACTTCTCCCACTTTTTAATCTATCCACTATTATTGTCGTTGATAACGGTGAAGTATGTTTTGTTTGGTGGAGTGTTTAATATGCTCTCTCTCCATCCAGTGTACCCCAGGAGACCTGCGTGTCCTGCGCAAAGGCACGACCCTGTACCGCTCGGAGTCGCAGCTGTCCTCGCTCCCCCAGAGGCAGGAGGCTCTGCTGAATGTGAGTGATCCTCTCAAGTTAATTGCTGTTACCATATTTTCCAAATACAAGTCACGTTTTTTATCAAAATCTCTAAATCTACATCAATGTGCGGTGACTTATATTCCAAAGCAACTTGTATAATGCAACTTGTATAAGGCAAAACTGCGCAAAACTCACATTTGTATTCGTGCCAAAATGAGTGGTACATGCGTTTATTTGTAGCTCGATTCCCACTTTCGTTACCAGAAACCTGTTTGTTTCACTTTAAATCAATTAATTTAGGCTACTTTGCATTAAAATGCCACTATTTATGTTTGTTTTAGACTTCTATTTTTCATTCCTGTTCTGTATTCATTTCTTTAAGTTGTAAGGATTTGTTGTGGCGTAGGAGAACTAAAATATATTTTTGAATGTAACTATAAAATGCTCTCAAAAAATTAACTAGGAAGGTTGTGCACTTTACATAATATGTTTATATTTAGCTTACTTATAATAATTGTGTTTTTTTAATTTTTCTATTAAGGTTTTCTATTAATGTAATTATGACTCAACTTAACAGTACAATATCCTAACACGTTGTCTAAACACAAACTATTAATGTTAAAGGAGTAGTTCACTTTAAAAAAAAACTTTTGCTGATAATTTACTCACCCCCATGTCATCCAAGATGTCCATGGTCTCTATCTTGCACCCAGCGCAAATGACTTTATACATTGATGCATTTATCATTCCTATTTTTCACTCGCTGCAAAGCGGGATTTTCCCTCCACAGACGCACGTCGGTAAACTAGGAAATTAAGTTGCGCTCCCTGGGCGGGTTCGTTATGCACACATAACAAACCTGTTCTTACATCACAAAGCCCATTACCTTTACAGGCGAAAGTTGCATGTGTATTCCTGTCAAATGTAAATAATAGTACAACTGCTGCCTCTGGTTTTAAAGTTGGAACTGCTTCATGTTTTAGTAACAGTTTCTTGTTGAATCCGGCATTGAATTCGTGGAGATTGAAGATTCTGGAAGCTGTCTTTCGTAAAATGTGCAGCACAGAGAGCTAAATTACGATCGTCACTTTCAGGAATATAATCAAACATAAATTGTATCCATTGTTGACGAAGTACAGCGTCCGTGGGAAGCCCGAACACAGAAGACATGACAGCTGGATGAACACACATCTACGAAGCCACAGAAATATGGCCATGCCCTTTCCTGCATATTCCGGAGGGAGTGGTTGATGCAAATGTACGGGTTAGTGACGTACCATAACCCAGCTGTAGTCCCAATCGAGTGGTTTTTTGAGGCATTAAACTTCCTGATTTTTAAAAGATGATATCTCTGCTTACACTGAACTTTCAGCGCTGCAACTTTGCAGATACTGTTCATGCACCAACAGCAACATTACACACTATTTAAAATCAAAAAAGTGAAATCGCAATCAACCCCCCCCCCCTTTAAAAAAAGTGTACGTTTTATAAGCTCAAATGGTCGCCTTGCTCTGTTCTGTGATGCGCGTTTGTGACTCAGCTATTTGAATTCGTTCATCAAAATGAATCGAATCTTTTCCTGAGTCAACTCGTTCAATTAACCAAATGACACGAAAAAAGATTTGTTAATTTAGTAAACGAGTTCGAACAGGAGAGTTACGAATAGAACAGAGCAAGGCAAGCATTTGAGCTTATAAAACTTAAACCTTGTTATCATTTTTTTAAATGAGCGATCGTTTCGCTTGATAAGACCCTTATTCATCGTCTGGAATCGTTTAAAGCCCTTTGAACAGTTTGCAGTTTGCACTGAAAGAGTTTTTTTTTTACCTTGAACCGTTTGGTTCCCACAAAGTCCATTATATGGAGAAAATCCTGGAATGTTTTCATCAATGACATGGATATCTTGGATGACGTAAATTATCAGCAAAAGTTTTTTTAAAGTGAACTACTCCTTTAAGTAAAAAATTCTTACATCCAGAAGGTGGCAGTATAGTGCAAGCAAACTGCCATTTTGCCCGAACTTAATTTGATTGTGTTCATCTGCTTAAATATATGTACAGTTTAAGTTTACTTACTCCATTTGTGTTGGATTACATGATTGATTTGTGTTGCATTAACTGAAACTGGGCAGTGCTTGTTAGTTCCCAGCATGCTTTGCATAGTTGAATAAAGAGAGAATAAATGTTAAAATTAAGTGTTATTTTATGTTTTTTTGAGAAATTAAGAAAAGGAGAAGACTTGATAGTGTGTAATTGTGTTTAATGTTAAATTACATTGGCATTATTAGAATCATTAAAATTTGGACTTGTTTAATTCCATGATGTTGAAGTTACATGAACAAATTATGTTTGTTTAACATAACCCAGTTATGTGGAACCTGTTGAACGAAAAAATTAAAGCCAACATATAATTTTTTTGAGGGTGTGACCAATACAACTAAATACAACGATGCAAATTATCTGTGTGTGTAATTTTCTCTCAACAATGCAGTTTTTAGGTGCGACTTATAGAAAAAAGTCAGTCTATATGTGTGCATACAGTTTATATGTAGAACAGCTGGAATTAAAGAACATGTCTCGAGTGACTTTCGATTCTGAACAAACTATTAAATTACTGTGGATTGTAGGCGAGGGATTGGATTATGTTCAACGATATAGAAAAAACGGACTTGTTGTTATTTTGGTTTAACTTATGTACAGGTCTACAGCAAAGATGTCTTCATTCAAATAACTTACTTTGGGGATTTTCACAGTAAATATTGAAGTGTTTAATTCAGGTAATACATCGGCATGTATTTAATCATGCAATTAATTTGATTTCAGTTTGTTCATCAATTGGCACTGGCAGGCCCCAAAAAATGTATCAACCAGATATCGCACAGGGAGATTTTTATAACAAGAAAGCTCAGTTTAATCAGTTTTGGCACGATTCTTTGGGAAAAAGGAGATCCTTGGTACGTCAACTTTCATCTGTTGTACTTTGCTTTAGGCTTTTCCTGTATGGAATCGGAGGCCCTTTTCATATCTTTTTAACTTTTCTTTTTTTTTTCTTTAATTGTCACCTGGAAAATTAGCAGAACCAAATGCTGAAAATCTGATGAATAAAAGGAAATGCTAATGAGCCTGTAGCCAGTGCGCAGGAAGTCTCGCCGGTGTTTTATGTGGGAGGCTTGCTTGAAAATCTCCATTGTCAGCTGAAATTCTTTATAACGTTAATGCAGAGCTTGAATTGAGTTTCTTTAAATTGTTTTGACTCAGCATCTCCACTGAGAAAACAGGTTAAGCTCCCATTTAATTCCATTTGACCTTTTCATGTTTTATAGATTGTTGGTGTCACTTCCAATCAATGTGTGGTTTGAGCAAAAGCTTCTCACATTACCATTGCACAGCATTGTTTTGTGCGTAGCGCTATAATATCAGGTATATGATAATTAAAGATTAATATGAACATGAAATATGATAATTACTATCTTAGCTAATTTAATTTAAATGAGTAGTTCACTTTTAAAAAAATGTTTGCTGATAATTTACTCACCCTGTGTCATCCAGGATGTCCATGTCTTTCTTTCTTCAGTTCGAAAGAAATTAAGTATTTTCAATAAAAACATTCCATCATTTTTCTCTCATATAATGGACTTCAATGGGGAACCAAACGGTTCAAGGTCCAAATGAGAGTTTCAGTGCGGCTTCAAAGGGCTTTAAATGACACCAGACGATGAATAAGGGTTTTATCTAGCGAAACGATCGCTCATTTAAAAAAAAAAGTTTTATAAGCTCAAATGCTCGTCTTGCTCTGTTCTGTGATGCACGTTCGTGGCTCTCATGTTCAAACTCGTTCATCAAAATGAACAAGTTTTTTTCGAGTCATGACTCGAAGGGTCTTTGATAAGACCCTTATTTATCATCTGGTGTCGTTTAAAGCCCTTTGAACAGTTTCAAGTTTGTACTGAAACTGTCGTTTGGACCTTGAACCATTTGGTTCCCATTGAAGTCCATTATATGGAGAATAATGCTGGAATGTTTTCATCAAAAACCTTAATTTCTTTTCGACTGAAGAAAGAAAGACATGGACATCTTGGATGACATTGGGGTTAGTAAATTATCAGCAAAAGTTTTTTTAAAAGTGAACTACTCCTTTAATTACTTTGAATCACAGATTTAATGATTTTTCATATTTTATTTGAAAATAATACAATGAAATTATGAGTATTTGCTCTTTTTTAAGTGTTGTGAGTTCCTTATACCAGATGGTTAGGAATATTGCATGAAGTGCATTGTAATATGTTGATGTTGAATATTGTTGATTAAACTGATGCGAATAGGATGTGGCTGAGTGAGATAGTTATCCTGTAAGCAAAGCGATATTCCGCTCTTTTAGCTCATCGTACAATAATGAAGGATTTTTCTTATTCTAAAACCATTTTTAGCACTTTGTTCTTCTAGTGTAATTTTTCACTTGTCATATTTTTTCAAAATGATGTCCAAAAGACGTCTTTTTAACGTCTTTGTCACAAAAGTCGAACGTTGAAAAGACGTCCACTGAGGGGCCGGAATGAACGTTTTTATGACGTCTTTTTTTTTTTACGTGTTCTGGACGTCTGAAAAAGACGTTAATGGATCCTTCGTACAGGGTTAAAAACTAGCTCAAATGTGGCCATTTTTAACACTATTTATGGTCTCATTTAGACAATTTATACTGTTTATTGACCAACTAAACACTCTCAGGAAGCATTAAATTAAAACTCATGTTTATTTCAATGTAATTTCCTTACATCGTTTAGATGGTGATATTTATTTCATTTTAAGTCACCGTTGTGGTGATCAGTGTTTGCTTTATTTGGGCTCTTGGTCCCAATTATTTGTACTCTAGCTTTTCTTTGGCTGTTGTAACTGTGTGTTTGAATAACTGGAGTATAACTTGAGTTATTGAATGAACTAATATCTGGAGTTTTTAACCACCACTCTTGTGGAACTGCATTATTTGGGCTAGTAGCATGGAAGTTGAGCAAAAAGCAAGTTTACACAATGTTTTGAGAAATTGTACACAGACATCAAGGTTTTGCATATGATTCACAAAAATGGTGACAATAAATAAAAAAATGCTTCATGGCGCAATGCATGATGGGTAGCTTTCATACAAAACATCCTTGATTCCCAAGCTTTTTTGTTTTGTTTGTCACCGTCATTGAGAATCATATGAAAAATCTTGATATCTGTGTGTGACTATGTGATTCACTTTCTTAAAACATATTGTACACAGTGGTCATTATAAAGTTACTGGTCCAAATAATGCAGTTCCACAAGATGAATAATTATAAATTTCAGATATAAAACAAACGTTTAGATGTTATTTAATGCTTGCATTGTGTTGATTTTGTCATCATCAACAAGCAGCTGAAGACAGCTGATTTATTATTTTCTTGGCTTTCTCTGCACAATCAATGGTGTTATGCAAACAGTTACAACAGCCAAAGAAATGCTAAAGTAAGAAGAATTGGGACCAAGAGCCCAACTAAAGCAAACACTGATCACCACAATGGTGATTTAAAATGAAACCAATATCACCATCTAACCCATATCTAAACAATGTAAATAAACATGCGTTTTAATTTAATGCATCCTGAGAGTGTTTATTTGGTCCAGAAACAGTTTAAATTGTCTAAATGAGACCATAAGTTATGTTGAAAACATGTCCACAATGGCCACATTTGAACTGGTTTTTAATCTTGTCCAAAGGACCCACTAACGTCTGTATCGGCACGTGCAGAACACGTCACAAAAAGACGTCATAAAAACGTTCATCCCGGCCCCTCAGTGGATGTCTTTTCAACGTCCGACTTTTGTGACGATTTTGCTTAGTGGGTATGGTTTAATTAAACTCATTTAATAATGTGTCTCTGTTATTGTAACTCTTTGTCAGGAAAGTTTTGACAATATTAACCTCGGTTTCCATCCAGTTGCGAATTTAACTTTTCCAAATTTGCGATAAACGTTTCCATTCGCCACATCCTGTGAAATTTTCGCAAAATATATCTCTTATCACTAATTATAGTGAGAAAGACTATATTCAGCCGGTGCTCTTCGGTCATTTCTGACCGAAAAATTTTCTGTTTTGAAATTTTAAAAATCACAGCTTCATCGGAATGTTACGAAACTTGGTGACTTTTATGGCATTGGGTATGTGAACACAAAAAAAAATTGAGGTCATGATCCAAGCAGGCTAAGTGGTCGTAAAAAAAAATAGTCACACGTGTGCTCTTTCGGTCAAAAATGACCGGCCATAGGAAATGAATGGGAAATTGACAAAAAAAGGAAAGTGGTGACACTCTACAACATCTAGAGTGCAAAACAGACACACCCACCAACACACTTTTATACACGTACACACCAATAAATTTTGATTACAAAAAGTATGATTTGAATTTTTAAAAATTATAGCTTCATCGCAATGTTACGAAACTTGGTGACTTTTATGGCATTATGTATGTGAACACAAAAAAAAAATTAGGTCATGATCTGAGCATGCTAAGTGGTCTTAAAAAAAATAGTCACACTTGTGGTCTTTGGTCAAAAATGACCCCAGAGGAAATGAATGGGAAATTGTAAAAAAAAAAAAAAAAAAAAAAAAAGTGAATTTTTGTTTTTTGTCAATTTTCTGTTTTGAAATTTTAAAAATCACAGCTTCATCGGAATGTTACGAAACTTGGTGACTTTTATGGCATTGCGTATGTGAACACAAAAAAAAATTGAGGTCATGATCCGAGCAGGCTAAGTGGTCGTAAAA
Organism: Hybognathus amarus; assembly: GCA_030378365.1. NCBI lineage: Eukaryota > Metazoa > Chordata > Actinopteri > Cypriniformes > Leuciscidae > Hybognathus > Hybognathus amarus. The sequence continues at coordinate 207,982 of JAQIUQ010002018.1, read as the reverse complement.
AAATAGTTACACTTGTGCTCTTCGGTCAAAAATGACCGGCCATAGGAAATGAATGGGAAATTGACAAAAACACAAAAACTTTGAGAATTTTTGTGTGTACAATCTACAAATTGGCCACGATGCAGAAAAAAAGTGCTCAGCATTGAAGGGGTGACACTCTAAAACATCAAGAGTGCAAAACAGACCCACCCCTACATACATACACACTTTTATAGACAAAAACACCAATAAATTGTGATTAGAGAAATCTGTTTTGAATATTTAAAAATTACAGCTTCTTCAGAAAATTATGAAACTCTGTGACTTTTATAGCATTGGGTATGTGAACACAAAAAAAAACTGAGGTCATGATTCGAGCAATTTAAGTGGTCTTAAAAAAATGAGTCACACTTTTGCTCTTCTGTCAAAAATGACAACCCATAGGAAATGAATGGGAAATTGACACACACACAAAAAATTCTCTGAATTTTTGTATGTACAATCTACAAATTGGCCACAATTAAAAAAAAAGTACACCGCAGGAAAGTGGTGACACTCTACAACATCTAGAGTGCAAAACAGACACACCCACCAACACACTTTTATACACGTACACAGCAATAAATTTTGATTACAAAAAGTATGATTTGAATTTTTAAAAATTATAGCTTCATCGCAATGTTACGAAACTTGGTGACTTTTATGGCATTATGTATGTGAACACAAAAAAAAAATTAGGTCATGATCTGAGCATGCTAAGTGGTCTTAAAAAAATAGTCACACTTGTGGTCTTTGGTCAAAAATGACCCCAGAGGAAATGAATGGGAAATTGTAAAAAAAAAAAAAAGTGAATTTTTGTTTTTTGTCAATTTTTTTTTATAATAAATAGTTTTTGAGATTGTTTTAACTATATATTCAAATCCACCACCAACAACAACAAAAAAATGTGTTCATAAATAGCTGGGGAATTCACATGCCTCTCCATAGAGAGCTGTACATGATATCTAGTGGTTACACCATGATTATACGCTTTTTCTCTATACTGTAACCAGATGGTGCTAATTTTCTTCAAAAAAGATTTTTTTCTGAAGGCCTAGACTCTATATTAAACTAAAATACTGCATTAAATTTTTTTTAATATATATATATATTTCCATGGCAAAAATAAACCATAAATATTGCATAAATATTCATAAATTCAATTAAATTGTCTCAAAATACTAAATTAAAAAGAATAAATATTATGCAACAAAAATAAATTGCATTGGTTTTACTGGGATGGAGAAAGTTTCATTTTTAGGTGTCCGGTCACTTTTGACTGGGAAGATAACAAGTGTGACTCCAAAACGAAGAGCACCTGCGGGTTAAAAATAGTTTTCCATGGAAATAATCTCATAATATGAAGAGTTCCTTCCAGAAGCGTTTGATCGATAAGCTCTCTCATCGAAGTGTATTGGAAAGTTATTAGATCATCATTAACACGGCACACAGCACAACACATAAGCGCTTTCCCCATTTCATTTTCTGTTCGAGAACGTTTTTTAAATGAGCTGTTTCGTGGTCATCGTCAGTATGAATGTATGCGGATCATGTCCGGCTCTCTTCATGCGGTATGAATGATTAAACACAACCAGGGGCTTTTTTGTCCTCCACAGCTGTCTGGGCTGCTTGTGCAATGTTGAGCTAAGATGAATGATTTAGATGGAGTGTAGTTTTCATTATTAATGATCCTCATATCTCTGAGTTGAGACAGTTAATTAACAATGATGTATTAGTCAATATATCACCAATGAGAACAGGACCATGGTGATCTACCAGGTATCGAACATCTGGTAGTCTGACGAGAAAGAGTCGGGTCTGCTCCGCTGTCGTCTTCGCTCCTGTTTACTTGAATGGCCAAACCAAATTTGACCCATTAATAGCTATAAACCAAGTACCATGTTTCAGCACAGACAGCATCATACTGTCAGCCCAGATCATTTGTGTGCCAGATGTGGGCCGGATCTGGGCCGGCACTATTTTGCTGTCTGGCATATATATGCTTTTATATTTTTTAAGTTTTGCCCTTATCTTTTACAAGATGGGCTGTAGATTTGGTTTGAAAGGTAGTTTGCAAAAAGGCAGGAGTCAACCCTGAAATTATAATTTTATTTATAGCAAACCAGCAATTAAAACAATGAGTCACAGGACTTGAATCATATTCAACAAGCTGGTGTTAAAGAAGTATAAAGAAAATAAATAACATTGTGCTGGTTTAACTGGTTAACCAGTGTAGTCATGCTGTTCTCAAGAAATATAATAATAATATATAATTATTTAACAATGTAAGTGTTTGCTGTCAACTTTGAGCAATTGTATTCATGCTTGCTGAATTGAAGTATTAACGTTGTACTGGAGAAACTGACCATGCCATGCGTTCTCCTCTCCAGGAACTGGACGACTACAGACCAGTGAATCTTCTCCCTCCACTGGGTTTATCTTGTCTGTGCAGAAACCTGAAGCTGTGGTTCATGCAATGAAGGTACATAAATTACCACTCACACACATTATCTAATAGCTACAAACAGTATATATACTGTGTGTGCATATATATATATATATATATATATATATATATATATAACAGCTATGGAAAAAATTAGAGACCACTGCCAAATCAGCAGTTGCTCTGGATTTATTATTTACATTATAAATAATAAATCCAGAGCAACTGCTGATTTGGCAGTGGTCTCTTAATTTTTTCCATAGCTGTATATATACACTACCGGTCAAAAGTTTAGGGTCGGTAAGATTTTTTATGGTTTTAAAAGTATTTTCTGCTTCACCAAGGCTGCAATTTTTTGAAAAAAAAATACACAAAAAACACAGTAATATTGTGAAATATTATGACAATTTAAAATTGACTTTTTTATTTTAATATATATTAAAATGTAATTTATTCCTCTGAAAAAAGCTGAATTTTCAGCATCATTACTCCAGTCTTCAGTGTCACATGATCCTTCACAAATCACTCTAGTATGATGATTTTATGCTCCAAAAACATGTATGATTATTATCCATGTTGAAAACAGTTTTTTACATTTTTATTTCAGGATTCTTTGATGAATAGAAAGACAGCTTTTATCTGAAATGGAAAGCTTTTGTTACATTAAACACTACTCTTTAAAAAGTTTGGGGTCAGTAAGAATTTGTATTTTATTTTTGGGGGAAATAAATAAGAAATCAATACTTCTATTCATCAAGGATGAGTTACATTGATCAAAAGTTACAGTAAAGACATTTATAATGTTAGAAAAGATTCTAATTAAATAAATACTGTTCTTTGAACTTTCTATTCATCAAAAGCTATTCAGCTTTTTGGAGCATAAAATCATCATATTAGAGTGATTTGTGAAGGATCATGTGACACTGAAGACTGGAGTAATGATGCTGAAAATTCAGCTTTTTTTCAGAGGAATAAATTACATTTTAATATTGTCATAATATTTCACAATATTACTGTTTTTTGTGTATTTTTATCAAAAAATTGCAGCCTTGGTGAGCAGAAGAGACTTACCGACCCTAGAACTTTTGCACAATAGTGTATGTGTATATATATATATATATATATATATATATATATATATATATATATACTCATCGGCCGCTTTATTATGTACAGCTGTTCATTAACTCATAAGCCAATCACATGGCAGCAACTCAATGAATTTAGGCATGCAGACATGGCCAAGTTAATCTGAAGTTTAATCTAAGCATCAGCATGGGGAAATAAAGGTGATTTAAAGGGATACTTCAGGATTTAAAGATTTGTATTAGTTGAAAACCTGTAGTATTTTCTTATAACCATGCTTTCCACCCTCATGTCCCCCTGAGACGAGAGATTCATGTATTTTTGTCTGGAAAAAAACTCAGATTACGCAAAAATCATTATTTTGTGTCATCTGAGGATTTTTGATGACTCAGTTATTAGCCTACTTTTACAAAAAAACTGCTTCTACAGGGCCATAACATAAGCTACAAGGTAATGGAGCAATTTATACATTGTCGTGTTTCTTTAGAAATAAATAAAGGACAAATGGAGTCTTCAGACGCCTCAGATGTAAAGTTATTCGCTGTCAAAGTGACGCCAAATGAATGGGAGTCAATGGAAATGCTAACGCAAGTGAAGTTCTGCTACAAGATGGCAGCTCCCGTGAGTCTTCAACTTCCGGTCGATGGATTACCCCCTTGGTACTGAGCCGTACCTGCAGTGGAAAAGCGGCAATAGTGTCAGCCATCTTTTTTTTTTAAAGCTAAGCTAGCAGGACAGAAGTATCGCACACCGGACGAGAAGCGTGCGGGGCCTCTAGGACAGAAGTATCGCACACCAGACAAGAAGCGCGTGCCGCGTCTAGGACAGAAGTATCGCACACCAGACGAGAAGCGTGCGGGCGCGTCTAGGACAGAAGTATCGCACACCAGACGAGAAGCGCGTGCCGCGTCTAGGACAGAAGTATCGCACACCGGACGAGAAGCGTGCGCGGGCCTCTAGGACAGAAGTATCGCACACCGGACGAGAAGCGTGTGCGGGCCTCTAGGACAGAAGTATCGCACACCAGACAAGAAGCGCGTGCGCGCTGCTGAGGACAGAAGTATCGCACACCAGACGAGAAGCGTGCGGGGCCTCTAGGACAGAAGTATCGGCACACCAGACAAGAAGCGCGTGCCGCGTCTAGGACAGAAGTATCGCACACCAGACGAGAAGCGCGTGCCGCGTCTAGGACAGAAGTATCGCACACCAGATGAGAAGCGCGTGCCGCGTCTAGGACAGAAGTATCGCACACCAGATGAGAAGCGATTTTTGGGCGATTTCGAAACACATTTTCAGGCAGACTCATCATGGAGACTCACTAGTAGCCTAGACTTGTTGTTTAACGACTGCGCTCTGTTACCGGTAGGCGTGGCCTCCTAAGGCAGCAAAGCAAGTGCATTCTGGGAGTTGTTGTCTTTCATCCACATAAGCCAAAAATAAATGGTAACACTTTATTTTGATAGTCCACTTTAGACGTTCTCCTAACTATAAGTAACTTTTCAACTACTTGTCAACTAACTGTCATTAGAGTATTAGTAGACTGTCAGCTTAATATCTGCTAACACTTTATTTTGTTGGTCCCCCAACAGACATTCAACTGACTATAAGTAACTTGGTGACTACAATTAAACTTATTCTCCTAACCCTAACACCTAACCATAACTTAACAGTCTACTGACAGTCTACTATCATATACTAATACTCTAATGAGAGTTAGTCGACATGTAGTTGAAAAGTTACTTATAATTAGTAGAACGTCTAAAGTGACTATCGAAATAAAGTGTGACCAAATAACTTTCCTGGCTTTTCTCAAGTCTAGAAAGCTCCAAATTCAAAAATAATTTCACATTTCTTCTACATAAATGACCCATTTTAAATACACATTCATCTTTCCAGAGGTGAAGTATCCCTTTAAGTGACTGGGGTTTACAGAGAATGGCCTGAAAAAGAAAATATCCAGTGAGCATCAGTTCTGGGCGAAAATGCCTTGATGTCAGAGGAGAACGGACAGATTGGTTCGAGATGATAAAAAGGCAACAATAACTCAAATAACCACTCGTCTCAACCAAGGTCTCCAGAAGAACATCTCTGAACACACATTGAAGCAGAAGACCTACGTACAGCAGGAGAAACACACTGGTGACACTCCTGTCAGCTATAAAAACAGAAACTGAGGCTATAATTCACACAGGATCACCAAAATTAGACAATAGAAGATTGGAAAACCGTTGCCTGGTCAATTTCTGCTGTGACATTCAGATGATCGGGTCAGAATTTGACGTAAACAAGATGAAATCATGGATCCATCCTGCCTTGTATCAGTGGTTCAGGCTGCTGGTGCTGTAATGATGTGGAGGAGATTTTCTTGCCACACTTTGTGTCTCTTAGTACCAGTTGATCATCGTTTAAACGCCACAGTATACCTGAGTATTGTTGCTGACCATCTCCACCCCAGTGTACCATCTTCCCATGGCTACTCCATGTCACAAAGTTTGAATACTCTCAAACTGGTTTTTGAACATGACAGTGAGTTCAATATATTTAAATGGCCCCCAGTCGTCAGATCTCAATCAAATAGAGCTGCTTTGGGATGTAAAGAACTGGAGATTCACATCATAGATGTGCAGCCGACAAATCTGCAGCAACTGTGAGATGTTATCATGTCAATATGGACCAAAATCTCTGAGGAATATTTCCAGCTCCTTGTTGAATCTGTGCCACGAAGAATTAGAGCAGTTCTGAAGGCAAAATAAACTATCAACACACATCAAATATGATAAACAGAAGTGCAAACGCATGAGAACCAATGAAAGTCTTAATGGTTTGGAACCAATAAAATGTCCCTTTTTTTAATTTAATACTTTTTCCAGTTATTAAATGTATTATAAGCATAATATTTTAAAAGAAATGTTTAAATACAATGTTTTGCTTTAGTATTTGTCCCTCTTTTGCATGACATAAACATTTAAGTATGCGAGACTACAGTACTCTTGATCATGTGTTCACAGGTCTTGGAGGTCCATGATAATCTGGACAAGAAGCTTCCAGAAGAAAACGAGGAAGACCTGAATGAGAACGAGAAAGCCATAGTGCGAGAGATGTGCAACGTGAGTGTTTATCTCGATTTTTGTCTGTGATGAGACCCATTCGCATGAAGCACGATGACTTTAACGACAATGATAAAGATGTAGTTCCAAAAAACATTTTAAATATAAAAGAATAGCAGAGTCCACACTACAACTATAATGATAACATCACAGAGAAACGATATCGGTTTTCCAGCTGATCAACGATAAAGTAAACATTGACAGCCAATCAGAATCCATCCTGCTTTCAAGAGCTTCGAGCATTTAAAGGGGTCATGAACTGGCTTTTTAAATGTTTTTGTTTTGTTGTCTGAGGTCAACTTATGACGTTCACTTGGTTTTTACATTCAAAAACATAAAAATGAATAAGTTATGGGCTATTTTCTTCCCTAGTTTTCAGCCTAGTTGAAAAATGCTCTGATTTTATGGGCGTATTCGCATTGAAGACTAGGAAGTAAACGCCCACTGCAGTGAGTGGATAACAGTTTTGCATATTATAATGAGCTTCAACTCTGCAAGTGGGGGAGTTTGTTTTGAAAACCACTGCTGTAAAATGCCAACCGGAATGATTCGCCCATATATGTTTGACCCAGAGTCCGATCCGAATCGCAGGACAATGAACCAACAGCACGTCGAATACAACGGATACTTGTAGACACATACACATAATTATTAGATATCAAACAATCTGTAACAATGCAATGCTAGCCGAGTAGATTATTATTTCTAAAATAAAAATATTGCTCACATAAGTGTGTTGCACCACTCCTGTTGGATCCAATATAGAAGGTAACGTAGACTAATCATGTTCCGTACAACAACGATGTTCCGTACAGATTAACTTTAACTGCCGATCGCTGAATAAATACTTCTAGGTCATACACAGTATGCATATCTGTGTCGTCTTCATTTCTCCCTCTATATTATAATGAGTTTAACTCACCCATCGGTGCACGCGTGGGGAAAACCGCCAATGTTGTCAAAATGGCAACCGGATTCGCCCATACATGTTCGACCCAGAGTCCGTGTGTTGCACAATTCCTGTCAGATCCAATATAGACGGCACATCACCGTTCTTTTTCTCTTAATCGGTCTGCAAATCCAGCCTCTGTGTCTTTGTGTTCACAAAACAACCCTCGGTGAAATGAAGCGAACATACGGATAATGTTTTACACTCATCTGCTGGAACGTCATTAAAAACAAATTTTAACCAGGCATTCCTAATATTGGAATCCAGAGGAAGCTTATGCAGCTACTGTCTTCTTCCACAGCCAGGCACGGCACAACATTTTGTCAACGGAATGTTTATTGCTGGTAGCTCGCTCCGTTTGTCATCACGAGGTATGCTTTTGTTTACCTATGCGTGAATGCGCGAATCGGTGGGCGGGGCTAAACCGGCCGTGTTGAAGTAGGCGTTGATGAGCGGGTGGGGTTTCTTCGTCTTTGACGTCATACTTCCACGCTTTCAAAAACGAGACGTTTGTTGAGGCTGGTGGTGTCAATAAAAGCTTTTATTGGACTAACAAGGTCGTTTTCAGTTTTGAAACTTACAGGATATTCTTATAATATGATGACCTCTTAGATGTCAAAAGCTCAAGGAAAATTTGATTTCTCAGTTCATCACCCCTTTAAAGTGACAGATGATAAAATGTCAGGAGGGTTAGAATGAAAACAACAATATCGTCCGCTGTTGTAGACGCTAATATAGTTATATATAGTTATCGTTCTTGTTGTGAATGGGCATTAAGCTCTCTCAGGTGCTCTGAAACATAAGTAATCCAGATACTTAATTCAGTCAGTTGACCCTTTGTATGCATGATTATTGCATAATTTTAATGAAAATGTTTTAAAGAAAATTGTATTACAAAATTACACCAATCCAGCCCATCAATTTGACTTAAAATCACTCAGTTTTTAAGCACATTTTACTTAAAATTTGTCCAGTTCATTTCTACTGAATGTTCAGTAAAGCTTCCCTTCACAAGGAAGTGTTACCAAGTGAGTAAAGCTTTTGGAAGGGTCAGTTAATGGACAGGTTGATACTCAGATCTTATGATAGCGTGAGTTTGATCTGTTTGTTGGGCCCCCCTGTGGAATGTGGGAATGGATGAATCCAGCTCGGATATCTGGCTCACAATAACACCTCTGTGCTTCTCACCTGGAGGCGCCTGGCCTGTAACCCCAATGCGACCATTATGTTATGTTATGGTAAATATGCAGTGACTTTTTAAGGCTCAATGTAAATAAATTAAAGGGCGGGTTTACTGCAATTTCATTTTTTTGATTTTAAATACTGTAAAATGTTGCTGTTGGTGCATGAACAGTATCTGCAAAGTTGCAGCGCTGAAAGTTTAGTGTAAGCAGAGAATATCGCCTTTTAAAAATCAGGAAGTAAAATTGCCTACAAAAACGACTCGTTTTGGACTACAGCTGGGTTATGGTACGTCACTAACCCACACATTTGCATCAACCACTCCTCCGGAATATGCAGGAAAGGGCATGCGTCGAGTGAGTTGTGTTCACGCAGCTGTCAGGTCTTCTGTGTTTCGGGCTTTCCACGGACACTATACTTCGACAACAATGGGATACAATTTGTGTTTGATTATATTCCTGAAAGTGACGATCGTAATCTAGCTCTCTGTGCTGCGCATTTACGAGAGAGAGCTTCCAGAATCTCCACGAGTTCAACCGGATTAACGTAAACAAGAAACTGTTTCTGGAATCATGAAGCAGATCCAACTTTAAAACCAGAGGTTAAAAGTCAGCAGTTGTTGGGCCACACTGTAAGTAGGCTAAGACCTCATCATTTTAAATGTATTTGCATGTATAATTACCGACGGGAGCGGGTGGGTTTTTTTTTTTTTTTCTTCAAATGCCAGCTCTGGCTTTGTAGGCTTTATGGGCTTCTAGTTAGGCTATTTTGTGTCAACGGCAAACGCGTACAAACTTTATGGACCTGGATTTTGTATAAGTACAAATGTTGTAAATGTATTTTTCATATATATATATATGCTTTATGACTTTATTTTCGATTTGTATCAAGAACGTTAAACCTGCAAACGCTGTTTGAGTATAACATTAGTTAGCCAGTCAGTTGCTATTCGTTGCCAGTCAGATGCTATTGTGTAAATCAAACGTGTATTAAGTTAAAAAATGAAGCAAATTATTATTCAGAAACCTTTATTAAGAGCCGTGTGTGGTGAGGTTCTGCTCTGACTCTCTTCATCGCGGCTTTCTCCGTCTGATTCTGCCTCACTGATACTGCAGTCTCGAACATCATTATTTACGTGTATCCACCGTCTATGTTATCCACCTTTGGCATGCCCGCCCGCTTTCGCCCGTAAAGGTCATGTGGCGTTAATATTGGGACAATGTGAGCGACAGTTTAGCCAATCACAACACACCGCCAAGGAGTGTGAGGGATCTGACTTCATTCTGAGGGAGTGTTTTCATAGACTCAGGAAGTGAACCGCTCGTGTCAGGGGACAGGGGAAATGCGCGGCTGACAATAAAGGTGAAATTTATGAAAAATAAGACTTTAAAAAAAAGAAAACTACGGATACATGTTATATTGCACCCTATAAACACAATCATGCAAAGAAAAGAGCAGTGAACCCGCCCTTTAAACTTGGGATGCACAATATATCTGTATGATATGGATTATTGGCCGATATTACTAAATAGTTTTTACATTTATTTAAAATAGTCGAATGTTAGTTATTTAATTGTGCATGCTCCTTTTCCCTTAGTTTTAGTTTTCCATTTTGAGTATAGTTGTCATATAATAGGGTGTTTACACAACAGAAACTGGAACGTTTTTCCTTTTGCGTTTAGAAGATAACGTTGTTAAAACAGTTACCATTTACACGGATCCGCGAAAACAACCAAAAACACTGTAGTATTCATGCCAGGCCAGTAGTTGGCGCGGTCACTTTGAAAATAAACACAATGCACATATAGACTGAACACGTAATGTGCATGACGTCACCATTTTCTCAAATTAGCATTTTTGTTGTTTACATGGAGATAAAAACAGTATCATTTTTAAAAACTTGCACTTTACAAAAGTTTGCATATTCAGTCACCCAAAACGCCATTGTGTAAATGAACATCCAAAACAATCATCCAGTTTTAGTTGAAAGGATTAGTTCACTTTAAAAAAAAAACTTTTGCTGATAATTTACTCATTCCCATGTCATCCAAGATATCCATGTCTTTCTTTCTTCGGTCGGAAAAGAAATTAAGGTTTTTGATGAAAACATTCCAGCATTTTCTCCATATAATGGACTTCATTGGTCCAAATGAGAGTTTCAGTGCAGCTTCAAAGCGCTTTAAGCGACACAGACGATGAATAAGGTCTTATCTAGCGAAACGATCACTCATTTAAAAAATAAATAAAAAAGTTTCATGACTCTCCTGTTCAAACTCGTTCATCAAAAATGAACTAATCTTTTTGAATCATTTCGTTTATTTCGTTCATTGAATGAACCAAATGATTCAAAAAGATTTGTTCATTTTGATGAACAAGTACATTGGGGTACATTGAAGTCCAATGTTTAATGTTTTATTAGGGCCCAAGCCCTGAAAGGGCGCAGAGCCCTATTGTTTTCCTTCCGATTATTTTTTTTTTTTATTATTATTTTTTTTTTTCTAGCGACCATTCGGGCACTTTTGAGGCCCTTAACATGCTCTGAAAACTCTTGAAACTTCAATTCGCAGCGATTGAGGGCCCAAGCCCGGCGGTCCTGCCATCCCGGTGCCTTCAGGCACCGGGGGTTGCGTGCCACCTGCTCTGGCCTGGCGATTGCTGCTCGCAGCTATATTTATATATATATATATATATTTAAAGATTATCTTTTCCATTGTCTAATACTGACTTTATAACACAAATAACACTGTTCAATGTAATCTTTCAATTCAAAATCTCAGAATGAAAATCTGTCTTGTACTGTACATTTATAACTTCAACTTCAAATTGACTTGTAGCATTTAAAACGATTGATTTTTAGACAAAATAGTATATATTAACCACTGTTTTTTCTTTAAAAACAGTAGTTTGTGCATCCCTAATTAGAGGCTACATATGATATACGAGCCTAATTGACATAGAAATGATAACGTGTTGTAAGAGGCAGGTTTTGGACTGCCGTACAGCAGCTGTTTCGTGACTCGCCTCTTTGTGTTCAGGTGGTGTGGCGAAAGCTGGGGCGACAGCAGGATCAAAGCCGTCTGTCCGACAGCAGCTCTCTGGGAATCAGTTCAAAGGTCCTCTATAGCAGCTCTAGCACACGAGGAACGTTCCTCCTCCTGTTCACCCAACATGAAACTCCAGCAGGGCCAAACTGAGAAACTGCTCACAGCAACAACGGGCAACGTGAACACTCCCATCCCCAACCATCGAACTTGGGAACTTCGACGTTGGATCACTCCACACCAGTTTTCAGATAGTAGCCATGATTCATATTCAGTGAATCAGTGAACATTCAAAGCAATAATCACATTTAAATAACAGTGTTTGACTATTAATTATAATTTCTTTGTTGTCGTGATGGATCTTGTTTAAATTTATGGACTTGGCCCAAATTACACCAATCTTCTGTAAGTCAACAGTTACCCTACAGTCAATGCGGTCAAATTTAGTCACCACAAAGGACGGTGTAATTTGGGACAAGGCCGTGTTTATGACTGGCAGCTAGTCATGTTCAGTCAGTTTACCTCATCTGTATTTTTTTCTGTTTTTCTTTTCTTATTCTTTTACTTAACAGTGATGTCAGAAAACTCCTTACTGTGTCCTCTAGACAAGTTGGGTCCATTAAACTTTCAGAGCAAAGTGGGCGACACCAGATAAGACTCGCTCGCTCGTCACTCCACTGTGTTCTGGTGCCCTTTCTGTGCATCAGTAACATACAGAAATTACTCTAAAAGGGAATGTAAGATATGTACATAAGCTTTAGATCACTTTATTATTATGTTGTCTTTTTAAGTCTTTTTACTTTTTCTAGTGGCTGTTTTTAACTTGACAGCGTATGGGGTTTCTTAACAGCTCAACACTTTGTAGACAATGCAACTGAGACACAATAGCAGCACAATACATGCTAAATATGATTTTCCCTGTTCCTGTATGAAAAAAAAATCACAACTGAAAATCCATTGTTTTTGTATATTTAAGATGTCAAATTTTAAAACAGTATGCTGTGCATTCTTGACAATCATGTCTCTCAGGTCTGGGGAAATCACAAGTGTAAATCATGTGTCTGAAACAATATATACATGTCCTTTTTCCAGCCTTTTTCTTTATGTACTGTACATAATTACAGTTGGTTGAGAAGGACACTGTGTCCATTTTAACTGACCCATTAACAGTCAAGACTAATATATTAACGGAAAACATTGTCCTAACCTAACATTTAAAGATATAAGCTGTTCAACCTTAAAGCTGCAGTCGGGCGTTTTTCCTCTTTGTCGCCATCTCTGTTTGAAATCTGCAATTGCAGTCATTCGCGGAATTATCAACTTATAATGCGAGTTGTAGTTCGAAACGGCACAGCACGGATGAATCATCCCAGCAAACAATATTAGGTTCTGGGAACGTTCGTTTTTGGTTCCCAGAACGTTCCCTATTGGTTCCCCAGGAAAGTTTTCTTAACGTAAATAGAACGTTTCCTTAAGGTTAGGGGAACGTTCTGAGAACGTTCCTTTCAGGAGAACCTAGAAAATGACCTACAGGGAACGTTCCCAGAACGTTCTCCTTAGGTTATAAAATTAAACCTAAAAATAACCTACAGGGAACGTTCCCAGAACGTTTCTATTTGGTTCCCAAAAAAATAACCAAATAGGAATCATACGGGAACGTTAGGGGAACATTCTGTGTTTGCTGGGGTAGACTAGAAAAAATATGGACAAAGCGTCTGTGATGTCACCCATAGACTTTCTGAAGAACAGTTTTGAGGCTGTTTATGGGTGGCGCCATCTTGGAAAATCTTGAGAAATACAAAATACAAAGTTTCAGAAAGGTTAAAGAGGTGGTATGATGTGTTGTGTCAGATCATGGCCGAGACGTCAAATTCCACTCGGCGCAGCCCGTAAAGTAAACCGCCCTTATTTTTCATACATTTTATATCTAAATACTATCTAAACTAACGAGTTAGTAAAATTCACCCCCCTCACAGTTGTCAGGCACTCGGAACATATCCAAAAATACAACAAAAGTCCATGGGACCAACTTGTAAAAGCATGAATTTATGCTGTGAAAACTGACATTTTAACATGGGGTGTATGGACATTTGCTCTCTTTTGGGACCGGCCTCTAGGGGATTTTAGATGTATTGCAGTTTTTCGCACTTCCGTGTAAGCTTCATTTTTTAGATTAGAATGTTGCCGCTTGGGATGAACACAATGTTTGAGGACAGTGTGCGTCTGTCGGTCACTGCCGGTGTCCATACTGGCATTCAGAATCACAGATTATTCTTTTTGGAAGTATGACCAACATAATAATTTTCACCAGAAAATGTCATCTGAACAAGTAACATCCACTATTGTTCTTGTTCTGACATTGCAGTAAATCGCGCTGATTATATCACGCAAAACTGCAAATTATACTTTGTTCTCAAATTGTTAATGTTAACAACGTCAGCATTGCGTGACTACATGTAATGTGCTTCCGATATGTATCCTTGTTTTCGCATGGGGATACATATCGGATACATATATTGCAGTCTCTTCTACTCCGAAGTCTGAACGAAGTCTTTTGCATTTTACAGCGGGTGAATCTGTTGTCACTAGTGATTGTCGTTTGAACCTTTCTGGATCCGCCATCATATTAATACGTTTAATTATATCAAGTGCTGTGAGAAAAGGCTATAGAGCTCCACCTCCAACATCCTCACACACAATATACAAAATCCAATATTCACAATATAGAAATCCACCAGTACCACTGGAACTTTGAAGTCGAGCTACGGCAAGCAGATAGTTTTGAACATTGGCTGGTTATCTATTTTCTCAAATATGAATTTTGGATAATTTTTAACCCAAAAAAAGCTACGGACTGCAGCTTTAAGAAGGGATGAACTTCAAATCTAAGACTCCTGAAGGCCCGTTCATGTTCAAGGCTATACACACCACCAGTGTTGGGGGTGTAACGCATTACAAGTAACGTGAGTTATGTAATCAGATTACTTTTTTCAAATAAGTAATGTAAGTTACTTTGTCTGCCGTTACTTTCATAGAGGGACAGCTCGCTTGTCCTCATTTTGAGAGAAATTGCAGTTTTCCTAAAAAGTAACTAATTTACAATTAGTTACTTTTTAAGAAGTAATGGTATATTGTAACGCTACTTTTAAAAGTAACGTTCCCCAACACTGCACACCACACACGCCGTGTGCTGCTTTGACCTTCACATGAATGCACAGCACATAACGGTGAACGGTTTAAACTGAAGGAGGTTTATGTCTTTAAAAAAGTGGACAAGTCCATCAATATGTCCGGCCCCAATTTAATACTCCACCCCAGGAAAGAAAACAGCACTCATACTTTACCTTCAAAGTATTGAAGTGGTTCTTGCAGGGATATCATCTGTCCCGGTCAGTATTATTGACAGTTATTTTGGATGAAAAATGATCCTCATGCAATCAGAACGCCCTCCATTCACAAACGTATTCATGTTTCCCACTCTTGCTTGTTGGATTCTTCAGTATCATGGCTAATTTTAACATGTTTTCAGTTATTAATGTGTAGTGTAGCACTTTCACACATTTACCCTCAAAAGTCTGCAGGGCCTGCTATTCGGCAGAAAACAAGCCTCAATCCTGAGTCGTGGTCAAGCTCTGGATATAGCAAGTAATGTTCAGCTAATATAAATGCATGTCAGCAACAGTTTAATGTACGTATGTGAGTCTCTTTTTCCTGCTTTTTTTTCACTCAATGTCAGATAAACTACTGAGCTAACCAAGTTGTAAAACAGGCATGCTTACAATACTAAGGCTGTGTTCAGAATGCAATACTAGCATAGTAGCATTCAATATATGCTGAACATTAATATAAATGTTTAAAAAGCTAACAGTATGTAAAATAATACACATACAAGCATAAACAGTAGTACTGTCATATGGAAAATTCAAGTTAAATCTCAGACGCAACATAGTGGCCTAGATCGGCCCACATCTGGTACGTGAGGATTTAACATGTACCGGTTGTGGGTCGGATCTGGGCAGACACTATGTTGCTGTCTGGGATATTTAATATTCAAATAAATTGCAGATAATTCCAGTTCGATCTTCACGCTACAAATGGAAAGTTGAACGCATTGCATTGTGGGATACAATATTGTGAAATGTCTTTGTTGTATACTGCATTTCGGTAAATATATACAGCAAAAATGACTAGTAATATGTTAGTATGCCATTCTGAACGTAGCCAAAAAATGTCTTAGGAAAGAGTCTGAAGAGTTTTAATAAACAGATCAGAGGTTTTCTCTTTCTGGAAGAGTGCGTTTGATTGGCTGGCATGATTTTGACCCACCTGTCACAAACATGAGAAGTTACTGTTGTTAATGAAAGGAGTTGCAAAACAGATCCTGTTTCAGATTCTCTCGGAAAACGGTCTGAACACAAAGCCATTTTTCTTTTCTTTTTTCAGATGATTTTATTTGGCTCATGTGCTGCCTCTTTTGTGCATGAGGTTTTGTTTGAAACCTATGCACCGATACCCTGTGTTGTTTTATTGTGTCAAACCTCTGAGGTTTATCCTGTCTTCAGTATTAATAGGTGCAAGCATGGCTGCAGGAGACGTCGGGGTGATATTTTATGGCAGAGATGTAAAGGAAAAAAGTTTGTACAAAGTGAACCAGGCCGATTTTGTCAATAAAATAAACTATTGCTTTGACTCGTCATGTTTATTTGTGCAGACGATACAGACTGTATCAATGCAACTTTACAGTAATAAACCGTTTCAACAGTGTCAGTGTTTACAAACTCGAGTTTCGCCAAGCGTGTCGCCATAGTGTCGGCCCACATTCGGGCCGTGTGGACTCATCAATGTGGAAAACAGTGTTACAATGACTGTTTTATAGCAACAAGTGTCTAGAACCTAATCCAATAAATTGAAGATCAACTACTGAACATTTTATGTAGAATATTTAGTTCAGTGGTTGTCAAATGGGGTTGTCACTCAAATTAATCTGATAAGCTTTCCAAAACAGTGGGAAACATACTGCTAAATGCAGCTAAATGTATTTTGTGCATAGTGCTGTTGTCAAAAGTGAGGTGCAGATTTGTGTCACCTGCTAAATTAAGTTTTTATAAATAACACTTCCATTAAACTGCGGTTTGTGCTTACCACATTACTTTGGTGAATTGTTGGCTGCGTATATTGGTGTGTATTTTGGTACTGTGGGTTGCCACTGACTTGGATGTGAACTTCCAGTTCACACACCAATGCGAGATAATATGATAAATGTTTGAGAAGTGTGCCCCCTAATGGCAACAGGGGTGAGTTGCTTATTTTCACACTCGTAAATGACATCACAAAATTCAAACCAAAACATTTGAACGTTGGTAACTTAAGGTAATCACTGTATTACGACCACACATTTTTAATTATGTGAATGCTTTGCAAAATGCTTAGTAAAGGCAAGGGTGTAGAGTTACATTCAAGCTATTTTAAGGCATGAAGATTTTTCTTTCCTAGGAAAAAAAACATTTAAATGTTATTTTGGTGATCAAAGATGAGTTTTAAGGAATAAAATAGACTACGGGGGACTTTTTATGTTGGTGCACATTATACTAATGTTAATATAACTATTACATTTGCTTAGTTATAATCAGTTATAATTAAGTGCACTTTAGACACTGATCAGCCACAATATTAAAACCACCTGTCTAATTTTAGTTTAGTTCCCCCTCGTGATGCCAAAATGCATGGATTCACAAGACCTCTTGATCGTGTCCCGCAGTATCTGGCACCAAAACACTAGCACGGCTGCGTTTACACTTGGCATTAACATGCGATCACCGTGATCTGATCAAGCAGATCGGTCATTAGCCAATAGGACATGATGAGTTTACATTTGGTCACATTAATAGCCTATGTATTGGATAACAATGGATTTCTGTTTCCTGCATAATATTTAATTAGATATGTTGCACGACACCAGATTAGTCTTGTTCCGACCTCAAGCCATATTGGAGTAGGCTATTTTACTGAATGATGAGTGGGTAACGAGTTGAATCAGGTGTTTTATTGGTGAGAGTGCTGGGGAACAGGGTTGGGAACCAAATATCCTGCTGAAGGCCAACGCCATCAGGACGCCATTGCTATGAAGAGCTGTACTTTGTCTGCAACAATCTTTAGGTAGGTTCGTGCTTAATTAACCTTTGCGTGGTGAACATTTTTTTGTTACTCAGCCAGTGTTTGTGGGTCTGGTGGACCCGCTGCATTTGGGGGTTTTAATTAACACAATCAAACAATTATATGTTAAAATAGTCAACAGATGTTTCCTTCATCCCAATTACAAGCAATATAAACATTATATATGGTTAATATTTTCTCTTTACCTTTGTTAGATCACATTTAAGAATTAATGGCAGAGGGTAAAATGTGCGGGAATGTGAGAGCAGACGGTGGCCGTGTTTGAATTTTGCAGCAATGTTGTGACCTTATGTGGGAACGTCAGGTGCAGAAACACAAAATTCACACTCTCTCACACACACACTGACAGGAGGAGGACAGTAAAGGTACACAGGACCTACAGGTTCCACACTCTCAATAGTCTCGGGTCCATTATACCCAACCAGAGTCATGGCTCTGGACCCGACCATCTTGTGTATAATGTAACTGTGTAGAGGGGTGTACAGGGTAGGTGTGTGGACAAAAAATTAAAATTCAACAAATAGACAAATGGATAGCATGTGTGGAAAGACCTGGGTACCCCCTTTACAAAAAAACAAACAAACAAAAAAGTAAATATGTCAAGTATGAAGAAAGTTACAACATTTTATAGTTCAGTAATCAGCGCCTGTCTTATTTCTAAGGTGAAAACAATAGAATTTAGTGTGACCGAAAACAAGTTGTTTTTTCACAAAAATGCTCATAACTTTCTCAATATTCAAGATATCTTAATGAAATTTTCTGTGGAGATGGGTTTCATATAGTTATTTGTATCTAACGTGGGTTTCATGTTTATTTGGATCTAATCATCTTGATTTTAACACACATAAAGGCTGATTTGGCCTATCTTTTATGGTATTTTTATGACGACCAGTTATTGAAAATACAAATAATTGAATGGAAAACAATGATCCAAGGAAAATTATATATCCTTAATTTAAAAGATGGATTTTGGTTGATTCATGTTATTTCCAGTTATGTAAGAATATAGAGTTAACAATACTAACCCTGGTGGAGGAAAGAAAGTGGAGGAGACCACACAAAAGTTGAGTGTAGCCTACACGACGCGCTGCATTTTGACAGCTCTTTTACAGGTAACGTTCAGTGTCGGTAGTTATAAAAAAGTGGGGGAGTTTAAATGGCCACAAAATTTTGTACAGCACACCACAAACATACCTACCTTCCTCTGAAAGGTGTCCAAAGTGGGTAAAAATACTTTCTTGACAGTTGAATTCTTCCGTATTGTTTGAAATCACCTTTCAGGAGGAAAATGCAGCCTGACTAGAAAAAATTGAAAACAAATGTGCAGTCGAAACCCCTGAATGATGTGATTGGGTAAAAATAATCAAGGATTCCCACAGCGCATTTTAGGAGACCCGCTCAAAATGAGCCGGGAAAATCCGGCACAGAGATTTGGAACACAATGGCGGCCGCTATTTATTGATATGTCCACATACCTATACAGTGTGTTTTCATTGAAAATGTGTTCTGATATATGTTCTTCACATAAAATGAGCCAAGTGCCAATGAGTCTGAGTTTGGAAAAATTAATCGTATAATTTTTCTTTTGATAATAAATGAAAACGGGTCCAACAGACCCGAACACCACACAAGGGTTAAGTAACGTCCACATGACTGAACTGACTTCAGCTGAACAATGACTCTATTTACAGCAGATTGTATTGTATAAAGCGCTATATTCATGAATATTTGGCCTTATACCCATTTTAGGCACTTTCGGCAGTGACGGGTCATCGTGGACATTGGACCCTCAGACTGATTAGGCCAGATGGGTCTTCATCAATGAGCCTTAGGCACCTGGGTTCACCGGTTGGCCTTCCTTGCACCACTTTTGGCAAGTACTAACTATTGCATACTGGGAACACCCTACAAGACTTAGGGCCCTTTCACACCTACCTTGATTGGTCCAGACTTTAAGACTTTTCAGTTTGGTCCGAATCAAACTTACAGGTGTGAAACCTCCCTCGGACCACGGTCCGGACCAAACAGATTAAATTTGGTAAGACAAAAAGAGGTAGTCTGGAGCAAAATGAAAAAAAGTTTGGTTTGTTAGTGTGAAAGCATTTCTGTATGGTTTGGACTTTTAGACCTTTTGTAGGAAGTCGGTGGTTCTCAAAAAGCTAAAAAAAAACAACAGAAGGTGACAGGAAAAATGAGCCATGGTAGCACATGAGGAGATGAGGAGACAATGTTTTTAATTGAAGTATGGTCTTAAAGGACAACTCCGGCGCAAAATGAACCTTTGGTCTAATTACACATTGTTGCCTAGTCAACCGTTATCTGAGATTTGTTTTCATGATTGCCGAATGTAAATAGTTTTATCTCTAAATACAGTTTAGCTTATAATGCTAGTATAACGCTAGTATATTGGGCATAGAGTAATAACAATAAAAATGTTATTACCACTAACAAGGCTCAAAATAGCCCCACAGTAACACGGTAGCATAATAAGGGTCCCTACATTCAAACCAAAGCATTGAGAACTTTGTCAGTGTCCATAAAGTTTAATAAGAAGATATTTTATACACAGAGTCAACTTCGCAAATACAGGAAGAAGCCATCTTTGAAATATAGTCTCTACCAGTCGATCTACGAATGCCGATCCAAGTGCGCTGAACTGTGCAGAATCTCATATAGTCCGTTGTTTCCGGAAGAAACACAAACACAAACCATTTTCTTGTCTTCAATATGTACATGTTGCCTACTGGTCGGCACTCACCTTACCACCTTATTCACATCTCACGAGCGCACTTAGATTGGCGATCGTAGATCGACTGGTAGAGACTATATTTCAAAGATGGCTTCTTCCTGTATTCGCGAAGTTGACTGTGTGGATAAAATATCTTCTTATTAAACTTTTCCTGACGATAAAATGTTCGCACGATGAGGATTTGGCGAATTTGAACTAGCCTTGTGTATAATTGGTACTGCAGGTAAATGCCATAAAAATAACAATATAGTTGCAACGATAGGCGCCTGTTCGTTCATGTTTTCAAAGTTACCCGCCGAATTGACAACTCGCTGACGTCAGACACACGTCCATTTACTAAACCAATCAATGTCAAGATGCAGCCCACATTGATAATGACGACAGGACGCAAGTACGTCGCGTAAAGTTCTTCAGTGCGCTCGCATAATTGCGGTGTGAAACCAAGCCACAACTTTCTGAAAGTATAAAATGTTTCAAAACGTGAACTTTGGTTCAGACCTTGGTGACTTTCAGGTGTGTAAACGCCCTTAATCATCCAATAATTGTATCCCTTAAAACTCATATTTGATCACCAAAATGACATATTTAAACGTTTTCTTCATGCCTTTAAATAGCTTGAATGTAACTCTACACCCTTGCCTCATTTAGTATACACAGTTCTATGAATATGCAAATGAGCCCTGTCTCCACTCACTCACACCAGCTCAGAGATCCACTCGTTGACGATTGATCTGATTGGTTACAAGGTAGTTTGTGACTTCAGAAACACCAGCGATTTCAAACCGCTCTGTATTTCAATTTCAAATACTCCGCAATGGTGTTAAGAATTTGTAAATGGTTTGTTTTAAAGCTTATTAAAAACACCACATTGTAACAACATTAAAAAGCTTTTTTCAGTACGGGGGGACTTTAACGTTTTGGAGATGCTCTGACCCAGTTGTCAAACTATCACTTTTTGGCCCTTGTAAAAGTCAATCTTTCGACAGTCTAATAAGATCATTAGCCTACAAATAACACTGTGATGATATGACGGATATAATAAACTTGGGTATGACATGTAGACTGTACGATGATGACGCCTATAGAGGGAATGCATTGACGTCACTTTCCCGCCGGAACAACCCCCTCAGCCTGACTGAGTTTAATAGGGGAAACTGCGAAAATGCGACTAAAACGAACAATTTTATCAATTTAAACTAAATGTTGGACTCAATAGTGTTCCTTACAACTTACTAAAGATCCAGTGATCCATGGATATTGACATGCAGCCAGGAATCGTGTTGCCTGACATTTATGTTTGCCTGATTTCGACGCCGGGGAAATAAAAGCAATATAGACGGTAAACATAAAGCAAATTTGCCTGTGAGCGCTTTATATTAATACAATATAGGTAGATCTAAATCCGGGTGATCACTTATATGAGTGTTATATATAGCCTATATCATCATATTGTCTAGCCATAAAACTTTAGTTTTTTTTTTTTTTTGGTCAGTGTTTATTAAGAAACATTCAATAATGCAGAATATGCAATGATAAATATTTAATTGATGAGTTGTTAATATATATAACAATACAAAATATATGGGTATGGTTTTACAGCTAAATTCAGCATATTGACACAAAATGATAACTGCAGATCCACCTTTTGCTGACTGGAGTCCAGTTGTTTCTGTGAATTGCAGCGATCCAATTGCTCCTCTTTCTATAGCAGTCTGTAAAAATATACCTCAGATTTTTTGTCAAATCTATTTGTACAGTCAATCGCAAAGCTCTTTCCCACTTTATATGTGTTGTGTTTGATTTTTGCGGCATTCACGCTGAAAACATATACAGCCGATCAGTCTTTTTGCTAGGGATGCACCGATACCACTTTTTGGAAAACGAGTAAACGAGTACTTGCATTTCAGTACTCGCCGATACCGATACCGAGTACTTAATAAAAAAAACATGATTTAAAAACCGTTTTAACTATTTTTCCAATTTATTTAATTATATTTTATTTCATTTTATATATATATATATATATATATATATATATATATATATATATATATATATATATATATATATATATATATATATATATATATATATATTATTCTTTTTTTCTTTCTTTTTTTTTCCAAATAGTTAAATAAAAAAATTCAATTCAATGACTATTATTTATGATGGTACATTTATGAAAGCATTGAAGGCTACATGCTGTTTATACGAAAATATTGATGATATTGAGAAATATTGCTTATAAAAAAATCAAGAGAAAAAGCAACCTTATGCACACATTATTAGTAGTAGCAATTCTGATTAATAGAGACGTAGTTAAATCTATTGTACAGTAGCCTAATATAATTATTTCTGTCAATTTCTTACCAAACTTTTATTTTGACGGGTTGCCGTGAAGACCTTTGAGTTTCTGTGTGTGTCTGATACTTTTGCGGCATTCACGCTGAAAACATATACAGCCGCTCAGTCTTTTTGCCACTCACTGTGAGAAACTGCAGGCACGTGACCGGACGGTGACGTGCACGCGCATTCCCTCTATTGAATCGTAGGCATATTATAGAAAAATAAAACATCAGCATGTGCTAGTGGTTAACAAATAGAGCAAGATTAATCACACTTTGGCAACTGTGGTTTGTATGTGTGCAGAAAAAGAGAAAGAAAAAGAATACGAACAACGTCATTACTAGGGAAAAGAGGCCAACGTGGCATGCCAATTGGCTTTATGCACAGCTGCACTACTTCCTGAACTTCAGCCAGCTCCTTGTTTCCTGTCTGCCATTATTGGCCAAACTTGATTAATTCAGGTGTGTCTGATTATTGTTGCCGTGACTACTGAGATCAGGCACACCTGGATTTATCAATTTGTCCAATAATGGCAGAGTGGAAACAAGGAGCTGGCTTAAGTTCAGGAAGTAGTGCAGCTGTGCATAAAGCCAATTGTAAATAGAGCTTGAGGTAAGTCACGTTACGGTTTAAGCGTTGTGTCGCGTTGATCAATACGCCATTTCCTGTTGCCTTTTTATTGGCTAGTCAATAGACGTCGGATGTAGCAATTTATGACCCTGTCTGAAAATTATCTCAGGTTACCTTTAGTCGCAAAACCGTGGCAACGTCCATCTTTGAACCTCTTAGGAGTTTAGAAAAGACGACCACAGAAATCGCCACGATTGGTCATCTTTCATCTGAGACAGCCCAAAATCGTAGAAGTGTTTGTGTAATGCCCAGTACACGTTGTAACACATGAAATTCTGACAATTCACTTGCTAACATATCCCACCCCTTGACACGTGCCATTGTAACAATATAATGTATACTGACACATCTTGGGATGCTTTTTTTTCTTTCATTCTATGCATGACCGGTTCATTCAGCCAGGAGCTTGTTTGTTTCGTTTAAAAATCAAGCAAGGTTTGTGTATCATTAATCTGTATCATTTTTAAACCTTGTGGATATAGGCCTACTTGTTTATTCCTAAACAAAATTAGTTTCTCTTGTAATTGATAGCATGACAGAGGTGGAGTCAATAAAAGAAACTGTGGTTGTTCTTTAACACAAGACAATTCAATAAATGATCAAGGGGAAAAAAGACTTTTATTATCTGCCTAAAAAAAACAGCAAACACAAGGTGGCTGTGCACAGCAAGTCCTTTGCCAATCAACTATTAACCAAACTAAGGCACATACGGGAAACTATGATACTAACAATGTCCATCAATCAATCCACTTAAGATGCCAGACACGCATCTGAATAAGAGGAATGCCAAGGATGATTTTTGGGATATTTTCCCCATGTTTTTAAGAAAATAATATGAATTCTGCAACACGCCTAACTAAAAAGCAAAGCCAGAGGCATGTGAAGACATAACATTGAGAAAAACAAAAAAAGGTTTCCCTAAAGATATTACAGAATAAATCATATGTACAACTAAGAATTCATCATTCAGAAAGGTGTTTGGAATGTTAGTGGTGATGTGAATGAATTTAAAGGGATAGTTCCACCAAACTGAAACTTCTGGCATTATTTATACTCCCACGTCATTCCAAACCTGTAAGATTTTTGTTTCCAATGAACACAGAGAGATCTTTCCAAACAAAAACCATTTATATTAACCAATTGACCAGAATGAGACTGAAACCAATCAAATGCTTAGTGAGAGGAACTTCACTTCAAATCAATTGGAAATCAGATCATTTGGTCTGTGCTTTTGTCCTTTTTGGAGAAAGAAAACCAATATCCATGAAGATATGATGAAATTCACTCAGATTTGGAACAATATGAGGGTGATCTTGAGGTGAACTATCCCTTTAATTCAGATAAGTGGAGAGGAAGTCTCACCGAATGGTGAAACCCTGAACCCAATCGGAAGTCCAATCTGTAGTTCACGGCCTCCCTGACACTCAAATTCCACCAGTGTTCAACTTGGCAGCTGAAATGTCTGTATCTTCCTGTGAATCCTGCATCCGAATACATATAAACCTGGTACAGATGGTGTATACTGTACACAGGCACATGTATCATGGGTGTGAAGAACTGATTTCATCTCATCTCATCCATGCCCCTCTGTTCATTCCTGCCACGGGCGGCATGGCGTGGGGGGGCATTGGCACCTGAGGTTGGCCGGGTGGGACGGGCGGAGGAGGGTACCCAGCGGGGGGAAGGCCCATGCCCGGAGGGGGCACACTGTGCCCGGGTGGCATGCGTGGGGGTGGGGGGGGGTAGCTGGGGTTGTAGCCTGGAGGAGGGTAAGAAGGGGTGGGCGGGGGCAGATTGGGAGGAGGGTAGGTGCTTGGGGGAGGGCCTGGAGGCGGGGGGTTTTGGTGTGCATAGACGTGCGGGTGGTAAGGGAGCCCGTATGAAGGAGGCATGGGAGCGTAAGAGGGCCCTTCGGTCTTCATCATGGACTGCAGACTCTGAAACCCCTCCCCGGACATGTACGAGCTGGACGTGGACATTCCCATGATGTAGCTGGAGGGTGGAGGTGGGGGAGGGCGGTGCGGTAGAGGGGGCGGGGCCCCGTGGGGCAGGGGAGGAGCCGGCCCTTGTGATGGGTCCATTTCAGCGGGTGTGGCTGGTTCTGCTTCAGCAGGAGGTGCTGGGATGGCAGAGGGAGCCTTGCGATCTGTGTGTGGGCAGAGTTCAGACAAGCCTTTAGCATTATTGATACACCATCTAATCAATTGAGTCCAAAGATGAAAAATCGAATGGCAAATTAAGAAAAATTACAATTTGGAAACCCAAAAATGAAGCGCCCTCAATTTGTTGCAAACCTGTATGACTTTCTTTCTTCTGCTGAACACAAAAGAAGATATTTTGAAGAATGATTGGAACCAAATAGTTGTTTGGCACCATTGACTTCCAAAGTAGAAAAAAAAATACTATGGAAGTCAATGGTGCCAAAGTTCCACTCGTTCTTCAAAATATCTTCCTTTGTGTTCAGCAGAAGAAAGTGTAACACTTTATTTTACATTGTCCTTGTTACGTCACATGTACTTACCATAGTAATAACAGTAAACTATGCATAATTACATGTAACTGACCCTCAACCAAACCCTAATTCTACTCTAACCCTATAGCAAGTACATGTAAATGCTTATTATTATATTATTAATATTAATATTATCATACAGGTTTGAAACAACTTATGGGTGAGTAAATGATGACAGAATTTTTATTTTTGGGTGGAGTATCCATTTAAAATTCCTTTATTTATATTCAACAATATTTATAATATCTAATACTGTTTGATTTGCAACCTTAAATATACAATACTAATATTTATGGTCTTCATTTCTTTTTCTATCTGAAAATCTTTTCGTCAATTATTTAGAAAAAATTTGTGACAACGCGGACACTTGGCAATCGGATTGTGCTTTATTATTTTTAGTAGTGCTACTTTACTGCGACAACGGTTCTGTTTATAAGGTAGAAAAAATTTCTATTCATTTTATATTTTGAATTTCTCTGCAAATATAGGTGGATTTGAAACGTCTTGGGGGTTTCATAACTATTAGTCAAATTCAAGGACAATGAATTTTAAATCGAATTGTTTTCTTTTATCGTTGTCACTCTCCCTAAATTTAGCTAGTGTTTTCATGGTAAAGCTGCATATGCAGTATCTTTTTGTTTGGTCCTGTTTATATTATAATCTTTATCTTACAATATTTAAACAGTTGATGCATATCTGTTGAATGTATCTGTTGATACACGTTTCTTATTACCAGTTTGGGAAGATGGTCGGTGCATGTTGCATTCCCACAAACAAGTTAACGCGACCCAAACATAGGCATAAATCCTGTAGCAGATCTAGGCAGGTGGAGGTTCAGAGGAACTCTGATGGCGCACTGCAGAGACCAGCTTACAGTGAACACTGAACCAGACTATTTCATTGTTGAGCAAGCAATCTCATTGGCAGCAGGGTCAGCAAGGACCAATCATCTTGAGCCATGTGGTAATGATGTGACTAGTGTTGTCACGATACCAAAATTATTGTTTCGATACCGATACCAAGTCAAGTATTGCGATTTGATCTTTCGATACTTTTCCTGAAAATTAAAGTATTTCTTACAAGGCGTTTCACATGCACTTCCTTAACGTATGTGCTCTTTAATGCTGTAATAACCTAATATAAATAAATCACTGACAAACATGCTCTGATTATAATCATATAGCCCATGGATCATTTTGCTGATGTTTTGTATCCTTTATTTTAGCAGCTAGCAAATTATTTATGCTATCTATGAAAGTTGGGGGAAAGTTGTACACCTAATACAAAAATAAATGAAACATCTCCAGTTAACTAGCAGATAATTCAATTTAGTTCGCTATTAAATAAGAGATCTAGCGCTAAAATCTGTTGTTGTTTTTTTTTAATCAAGCAGAGCACTCTTTTCGCTGCTATCATCAGTTGCATGGATACAGAGTCTTTTGCAGCTCGCCCAGTCGCGCACCGTCTTCACACGGACGCGCGCTTCAAACTATCGCCGTTGCAGAGACTATTGTGTACAGGCTATTGCATTAGGTAGCTAAAAACTTGCAATGTATAACTATCAAACCGGCCCTCGCGAACCTCGAAACACTACCGGCCCACCGGAAAAGATCTGACTCTCCGGATTGCCACTCCGCTACTGACAGGCAGCCACTGTATCACGTGTGCTCGCGCATGCAGCCGTCTCGCGGTAGTGTTCGTCTCATTACAGCTGCAGCTTCTTTGCTGCGTGCGTGAAACGTGCGTGGCACACAGCAAAATGAAATACGTCTCTTACAAATCTGGAACGCGATCGTTCATAAAAGTATCGATACTAATAAATTTAGGTATCGTGAGGTTTTTAATTTCCGAGTATCGCGATACTTTTGAAGTATCGGTGCACCGTGCAACACTAGATGTGACTGCTTGCAAAATTGCATGTAAAGGACCTATCATTGTGCGCCCCTCGAATTTCATGACTAAACTAGATATTTATTTCTGTAAAAATAATAAAAATGACAGACCACAAACTTTTGAACAGTAGTGCATGCGTGTGTGTTTGTATATGCATTACTAAAAGCAGTTTGTTTCAAGTACCAGGATGCAGAGTAATATAAGGCGCCTTTCACATATAGTGCCTAAAACGTAGAAAACACTGGGCATGCCGCGTTCTCCTTTTTCCAAAGCCCTTTGGCGGTAGCGCTCCGGTTGGTTCTTGTCACGTGACCTACGGTGCGCAAAATTTGAGATGTTTTTTATCTTGATGCACGTGGACGTGCTTGGAAAAAACGACCCATTATGAGCACGCATACCACGCGGTGTGCGGCTACATGGAAATAACGAACTTGAGCGTGCAAAAGGCGCGAGCCCTTATGATACATCAAGATCATTTCATATTTTTCATATTACCCATTGGGCAAATCCCATATACGTTATGTAAACGAATCAATTACTTCGTATTTTGGTTTAAGATGAGTAATGAACATATCCAAAGATTTATTCTGCTGCCCATTTCAAACTACAGAAAGCCTCACCTGGGGGTTGGGACACAGGAAGAGGGGGCATAGGACTCTCCAGACGGGGTATCTTAGACCCTACTTGCTCTGAAACAAAGACAAATTAACACTTAATAATGGTAATTCACCATCTCACAATAGACATTCATTATCATAACAGAATATAGTGTCCTCTGCATGCGAGTGGTTTACCTGCTGGGGCTTTAGGTTCATCTTTAGGAGAGACCTACAAACCAAAATAAGTTGTATTAACATTACATCGCTGAGACTTTGTAACAAATAAAGCACATTTCATTTTCAGCAAAATTGTTAATTGCAGTGTTATAGCTTGTTTTCACGTGACGTCACGACACTGCGTTGCCATGGCGCGAAGACCAGATGGAGGGCAGGAAGTGAATTTCTATATTAGGAAGCACTATAACACACTCAACTGCCTATGTTTTGCGTCGTTTATGGTTGCTCAAATTCGATCAAACCACAAAGATTTTTTTATTGTGTGCCAAAAGTTGTTGTTCATAAGGGGGGAAAATACAAGAAATTGACAGAAAAACACCGGTAAAAAATGCCTTGTAAACCTAATTTGCGTCTGCGGAGGAGCCGAATGGGAAAATGCCCGTGTGTTTGTACAGTGTGCAGTGATCACTTCGTCAAATGTGAGTTAATACATTATTTATGTGGCTTATAATTACATTATTCAGGTGTTTAAATACACTTATGTGGCTGTTTGTGTAACGTGCCAGTTTCTGAACTTTGTAAAGTCAAAGCATGTCTGTAAAGCCCTATTTGACACGGGATTAGCTGTTACCTGGGGACCTGTAGTAATTTGTAATAATTGCGGAGTTTGTCTGTTATCTTAATCCTGTGCGAATCGGCCATGTCTGTAATTTGTAAAGTAATAATTCCCCCGCAAATTACCTACTATATTTCGCGGAACACCGAGGTCCTGTGATAATATTAGTCCGCTGTCGAATGACATCTCTTGTGATTTGGCTGGATCATATATCATTTTTTCAAGGTTTTTGTTTCATCTGCGCCTTTTTATCCATCTTTCGCGGATAATAGAGGCTGATTTGGAGTGTTTTAATATTTTGGGTGCAGGGTCATATCGCTAGTACAACTAACTCATACAATTTGCAGAAAGAGAAAGCTGAAAACCATAAGAGCAAAAATAAAAAGAACGATTCAGATCACAGGCTTCGCTTATCCCGTGCGAATGCGCTACACTAAATTCAGATGTGGGTGGGTAATTTCAAATTCACATGTGGTCCCCAGGTAATACTAATCCCCGTGCGAATAGGGCTGTAGTTGCTGATATCTACAGCCTCGATGGCAGGCAAATCTCTCAATTCAGTTGAAAATCGGTCCTCTTCATAACGTTAAGGATCACGTCCAACATATGTTTCGATTTTCTGTTTATATATTTCTCTTGTAATAGCGTCTAAAGTAGTACAGTACGGATTTTCCTCCATCTCGTCCATTGCGCTCTTCACTCTCTTGCCCTCCACCTGCAGTCCGCGCGTAAATACAATCACGTGACTGCAAACCACCTATACAGTTTCTGTAAAAGCCACAATTTAATGTGATTCCCACTTTTAAAAATTAAATCAGTTTTAGGAAAATCCCTGGTAAAGAACTACACTACCCATAATCCTGAGGGAGAAAGCACTTTAGACCAACCAATTAACAAAAATTGGGACACGAATTTGTTTTCCAAAATATATCAGCTGACTGTAAATGCTTAACTTACATGTTGGCGTTTAATCTTGGCGGGCGGGGCTGGCCTGGGGGGAGTTTTTCTTGGAGGGGGGTTGAGCAGGCGGGTTCGGCACACCGGACTGGCTGGGCTGGGCCGCAGGAGGGGGCGGGGGTTTCTCCTTGTCCTGCATCTGAGGCTGCTGGGGGATCGGCTGCTTACCCTGCGAGTACAAGTCCAGAATCTGGTGGCAGATGTCTGTAAAACACAAGAAAAGAGTATTGAGGCCTCGTCCACACGAAGCCAGAGCTTCCTCCAGCCGATATTTTTTTTCCTCGTTCTAAAAAAAACAACAAAAAAAAGTCCGTAAACACGGCGGCGTCTCGAAAAATATCTGCATCCACTGAAACCGATGTAGTAGACATCCCAGACCAGTATGCGGCGCTGTAATTCTGCCATAGAGATACACTAAAAATGCGAGAAGAAGACTTAGAGCATGCGCATAAAACCTTGCGCGCTGTAGGCAGTAAAATAAAAGGCTATGAAATATTACGCACAGTTGCTTATTTTCTTTTTTACCAAGAACTTTATTGAACAACCATAAATTGCCTGGTACAAAATAGGGAGTCAGGATATTCGATTAGTTAGCGGACTCAGAAAGCTTGCCACAAAGACCGGCAAAAGTAACGAATGTGTCAATTATAGACATTTTAATTGGTTATTAATAAACGAATGTTTTCTGTGTCATTCTTGACTGAAAAGAGGAAGTTGATGATGCTGCTGACTCGCCACTTCACAGTATTGTGAACGCGCCTATGGAGTAACGTAGGCTAATGCACTTCATACGGACTAGGCTATAAGAGAGAGTAGCCTATCTGTTTCTGTTCGTTTTTAATTGTTGTTTGTCGATGTTGTTTAGACGTAGCCATTTCTATATATTTTTTGAGTTTTCGGTTCATTTATGAGACGAGCTCCAGTTCACAAGCAATGCAAGTTATTTCGCGCCGGGGCGTCCACGTCCTGATTATGGCTATTGTGTGCTATATATTTGCTTCTTATTTATTAAATCCAGGTAACTGGTTGATGAAACATTTATTAAAATAAAGATAAAATTTATAAAAAACGAAATTCATTTCAAAGAAGGGCTTTATAGAAAACAAAACTTAATGTGGTCAAAATTAGATCTCCCGATATAGCCTATTGCGCATATGCATGCGGTTCACTTTTCATAATCAACATAGATTAAATAAAAGAATAACATATTTAAACATAAATATTAAACTGAATACATTCTTTAATGGATATAACACATAGGCTAGCCTACACCTAACCTACAGAGAAATGTAATGTCGGAGTGGAACATTAGGGGTGCGTTTTTTGAAAAGCCAAAATAATCAAATAATTTCCATTGATTGTCGAATATTATTTTTGCTTTAAATCCCCATCCCTATAAAATACGAAATGTCTTTACCAGACAACAGACAAGCAGCATACGAAAGAAAGTATAGGCCTAAAAAAAACATTCAAGTAAATAATAAATAAAGGAATACAAGAGGCTCAGACGTTTCTGCCGCATTATATTATATTATTATTATACAAGCAGTTTGTTGTTGTCTGACAAGTCGACACGTGGGGTGATGTGATGACAGCATCGTTTCACAAAATATACGGATTGGCCGTACACACGAAAACGCAAGGGTGTCGTTTTCAGATTTATCCACCTTGGGAACCCGGTTACAAAAAATAGCGGTTTCACTCTCCCAAAATGCCGGATCCGTGTGGACGAAACGCCAATACGTATAAAAATTTATACGGATCCAGCGAAACGCGTCTTTGCGTGGACGGCGCCTGAGAATGAAGAAAAACTGGATGTGGGCTATACATCGTGATTACAATCTAGCAGCTAGGGTTAATGTGACCACATGACCAGTCAAGAGTTTTGGATTGGTGTGATTTTTAATGCTTTGCTGAGCATTAGAGACTCGATTTAAAACTTTTGACTGGTAGTGTAATTGATTATTATGAGATAGAGACATAGAGTGAGTTTGTTAAAGCCAGTCTCTCACCCTCCAGCAGCTCCACTGGCACATCTTGTACAAACTGCTCCCACCAGCGACGGACGACTGCTTAGACGTCCACTCCTGAATGTCAAACTTGCACAGCCGGCCGGCAAGGTACATGACGGCCACGGCTATGATCTCAGGCTCCCACTGAAGGGACAGCATTGTGCAGAGACTGGAACAAACACGTTATTAATGTGCAACAGATAATGACATTCAGTATTTTGCTTGCAAAACGAAGCCTTTCACATTCTTTTGTTGCTTTTTGGTGCAAAATGTCCGAAAATAACAATAACAATAATTTATTTCAGGTAAAAATAAATATTTATGGTTAACCTTAGTTACCTATGTGGACAAAAAAATATATAATTACTGATTAAAATAATGAAAATACAGTTTCATTGCTGGTAATAAATAAAGTCAATCCAACCTGTCATTGACAAATGTCCACGCCATCTGCACAAGCTTCTGAACTTTGTTCTTGTCCCCTAAAAATTAAACAATCCGATAGAGCAACAACGTCACAAAGCAGCACTATATAAAAAAACAACATCTTCAATGGATTTCTTAAAAGGTTAGTTCACCCAAAAATGGAAATTAAGTCATTAATTACTCACCCCCATGCTGTACCAACCCCGTAAGACCTTCGTTCATCTTCGGAACACAAATGAAGATATTTTTGATTAAATCTGAGAGCTGGATCACTCCTCCATAGACTGCCTAAGGGACTGGCTCTTGACAGCCCATAAAGTCATTAAAGAAAATGTTTAAATATTCCATGTGCCTACAGTGGCTCAATTATAAGTTTATCAAGCGACGAGACTACTTTTTGTGCGAAAAAAAAAAAAAAAAGACTTTATTCGACTATTCAGTTACTTCCTTATGGGCGCATGCAGCGAGAACTGAGATGAGGACGTTCTTCTTCGACTACTTCTTGTTACCGGCTGCTCACCGCTGAGGAGTATTACCACCACCTACCGTATAAGATGACGTGCTGATATAGCTGGAAGCACAAAACTTCCTGTTTTCAAGCAGAGGAAGATGCGCGCTGTACATACGCTTTCAATTACCGTATTTTCCGCACTATAAAGTGCACTTAAAAGCCTTTAATCTTCTCAAAAACCGACAGTGTGCCTTATAATCCGGAGCGCCTCATATATGAATCATCATCTTATACGGTAGGTGGTGGTAATACTTCTAAGCAGTGAGCAGCCGGTAACAAGAAGTAGTCGAAGAAGAACGTCCTCATCTCAGTTCTCGCGCATGCGTTCTGGAAATCTCTTCTACTATCGTCTAAAGGCCCATAAGGAAGTAATTGAATAGTCGAATAAAGTCGTTATTCATGTTTTTTTTTCACACAAAAAGTAGTCTCGCCTCTGATACACTTATAATTGAGCCACTGTAGCCACATGGAATATTGAAACATTTTCTTTAATGTCTTTATGGGCCGTCAAGAGCCAGTCCCTTAGGCAGTCTATGTAGGAGTGATCCAGCTCTCAGATTCAATCAAAAATATCTTTATTTGTGTTCCGAAGATGAACGAAGGTCTTACGGGGTTGGTACAGCATGGGGGTGAGTAATTAATGACTTAATTAGCTTTTTTGGGTGAACTAACCCTTTAAATTCAAAATGAAATTGTATACTCTGTCTCAAACCTAATAATACCTTTGAGCTGTTTAGCGTAGCGCAGCAGGAACTGGTAGGGGTGTTCAACTTGTAAATCAAACTTGATTGTCTGGAGTAAAATTCTTTCCAAGACCATGACCTCTTCCTGTGGAAAAATCCCACAAACAACAAGAGATGTTTAATACAGTGCTGCCATGCACTGAGAGTGTGTGTGTTGAATGGGTTACAAACCTTCGGATCATCTCCAAACTGTGCGAACTGCACATCGGTGAGCAGACTGCGAGCGGTTTTGATGATGTCTTTACATTTCTTAGGGGTTTCTTCTCACTTTACCAGCCAAGAAGAGACAGCAAGCCCCGGTCACCTGTGGAGAAAAACGTGATTCAATTTAGAGGCTCCTGCTAACCTTTAACATTCACCGTTTACACAGTCCATATCTTTCAACCGAGATACTTTTAGCTCCAAAAAATCAATCAATCCAAGGACGGATAATTAAAGGGATAGTTCACTTTGAAAGTAATTTTTGATATGTTTTAGCTTACCTCAAGGGCATCCAAGATGTAGGTGTCTTTGTTTCCACAGTATTTTCAATTTTGATATTTTTAGGTCAAACCGTTCTTGTCTATCAATCATATAATGGAAGTCTATGGTCACCACCTCAAAGAGCATGCACAGAGAAGTCCAAATTAAACATGATTTAATGACTCGTAAATGTAAGTACACATTGATGGCCTAAGACATGAAACAAGCGGTTTGTGTGAGAAAACAAACAGTTTTTATATCGCTTTTACCTCGTGTAATCACAGCCATGTCCAAGTGATCTGAGGGCGCAGGTGCTTTGTGGCTGTGTTACAAGAGGTAAAAACGATATACTGTTCGTTTTCTCACACAAACCGCTCGTTTCATATCTTAGGCCATCAATGTGTACTTACATTTACGAGTCATTAAATCATGTTTAATTTGAACTTCTCTGTGCATGCTCTTTGAGGTGGTGACCATAGACCTGCATTTTATGACTGACAGAAAAGAACGGTTTGACCTAAAAATATCAAAATTGAAAATACCGTGGAAACAAAGACACCAACATCTTGGATGACCTTGAGGTAAGCTAAAACATACCAAAAAATTAATTTCAAAGTGAACTATCCCTTTAATGCATTTTCTGGAATCTTTGTGTGAAAGGCGCTGATTATGGCTCACAGATTAAGAAAACCCCAAATTCAAAATCTCAGAAAATAAGAATATTACATGAAATAAATAAAAAAATGGATTTTAAATGCAGAAAAGAACGATCATGCATATATGTATATAGTTATATAAACTAAATATATTATTTTCACCTTTGATGAAATTATATTGACCTTTGCAATGACCAGCATGTTGTACTTACATATCTAGGGAACTGCTTGAAAGAATGAAACATGTAAAAACGATGAAAGTATGTTATTCCAGTCGCCAGAGTGTCATAATGTCTTAAAAATGGGGTTAAGGATAACATCAAACTCCTCTCAGTATTTAAACCTCAGTCCAAAACAGATGTCAGCAGAGCAAGACTACATTAATTTTAATTGCAAAAAAAGTAATAAATTAATTGCACTAAACTGCATTAAAAAGGTAGAAATGGCAGCATTAAAAGTAAAAGGATACAGTCCCAGACGTGTGCCGACGTCGAATATGAACCGGGCCCCCTCTCGTCTGTACCGGGCTTCTGTGGCTGGGTCCAGGCCATCCGAACTGGGACGGGGTGTGAGCCAGATCCTTCTTGTCCCAGTACCAGCATGGCTTTGTGTGGTCCAGATTTGTGGCAAAACTTCCAAAAGTGGCGTTAGAGTTCTCCTTGCCGTCCTTCATTTGGAAGGAATTGAAGGATAATGCCAAATTGGACTATCAGTCCACCGTTGAACAGCAATAATCTGTACTGAAAAAGATGTAACATATCATGTAGTTATTATTTATGGAGTCAGGGTTATTTATGTAACCTCAAACATGCTTAGAAGACAAATATACATTGAGAAAATATGAACAGTACTATTTTTGGTAAGTGTTTATAAAGTTGTTTCATAACTTTACTGAACTGATTTAACATTAGACTGAATCATGACTCTGTTGTCTCCTTTAGATCTGCTTGACAGCTGAAAATTGTTTCATAATTTATGGATTTTAACACTGGTACTTTCTTGAGTATTACTATGATCCTGCTTTGAAAAAAAAACGTTAAAAAACGGTATCTTGTAAATATAGAAAATTCTAAATTATATTAAAATATGCGTCATTTACTTTAAGCAAACCATCCATATTTACTTCGTTCAATTTGGGGTTGAATGACGTGGAAATACTCAGGGTTTATAAAAGGACGTATTTCATTGTATTAACATTAGATATCAATGCTATACCATTGTTATTTAAAGGGAATTCACAATAACCAAGATCAGCTTAGAGTTTGTGTAACATATTTAAAGTTTAAAACACTTTAGTTTCGTGTTGACATCAGTGACATCACACACTGAAATCCATTAAATACCAAATCTTTCAGATATCGCTGATCACGTATGATATTATGTTACTAACGTAGCTGAATATACATGTACATGTGATGATTATGTGAAAATAGCTGTTTAATCTCTAATCCCTCAATTCATTTTGACATTAAAAGACAGTGGGAGTTCAGCGCTTCTAAAAGCGTGAGCAAGATCAGATCAATTAAGTTACTTTATTTAATAAATCGCATACAACATTCATTCATCTTACCGTTGTAATATGTGACACGATTGGGATCTCAATGAGGTTGGTAGTTAGGTAAAAATTAATCTTTATCAGTCTCACATTCGCGACATGGAAGCGGCCATTTACGTCGGTCTTCTTCTGACACTTCTCAGCGGCGCTAGTGTGCGTCACTAACCCACCAGTCGCCGAATTAGCGCCCTCTGCAGGCCTGGAGGAGAATGTATGAACGTGCTACAAACAACACAACAAAACAAATCATCCCAAAGCTCATTACGCTGCTCCTGCAATAAAAAAGGGGCTATATGGTATCGTGAGCAATGTATCAAACTAGACAGGGCTTTGGATGGAGAATGTATCACTGACACTCCATCTAACCCTGTTTAGTGAGACTCAGATAAGAACATAGATATGTATATAAAGTAGGTATGTGGACATATCAATAAATAGCGGCCGCCATTGTGTTCCAAATCTCTGTGCCGGATTTTCCCGACTCATTTTGAGCGGGTCTCCTAAAATGCGCTGTTTTCATTGACTCGCTGTGGGAATCCTTGATTATTTTTACCCAATCACATCATTAGGGGTTTCGACTGCACATTTGTTTTACATTTTTTCTAGTCAGGTTGCATTTTCCTCCTGAAAGGTGATTTCAAACAATACGGAAGAATTCAACTGTCAATAAATAATTTTTACACGCTTTGGACACCTTTCAGAGGAAGGTAGACATGAAGAACATATGTTTGTGGTGTGCTGTACAAAATTTCGTGGCCATTTAAACTTTTTTTATGACTACCGACACTGAACGTTACCTGTAGAAAAGCTGTCAAAATGCAGCGCGTCGTGTAGGCTACACTCAACTTTTGTGTGGTCTCCTCCACTTTCTTTCCTCCACCAGCGTTAGTATTGTTAACTCTATATTCTTACATAACTGGAAATAGCATGAATCAACCAAAATCCATCTTTTAAATTAAGGATATATAATTTTCCTTGGATCGTTGTTTTCCATTCAATTATTTGTATTTTCAACAACTGCTCGTCAGAAAAATACCATAAAAGATAGGCCAAATCAGCCTTTATGTGTGTTAAAATCAAGTTGATTAGATCCAAATAAAACATGAAACCCACGTTAGATCCAAATAACTATATG